>PVIW01004635.1:0-126580 GCA_004026585.1 Noctilio leporinus | reverse complement strand
CCTTTTTGCTCCCCTCTGTCCCCCCACCCACCCACCCATTCCCCCCAAAGTCAATCCCACCTATTGTCCATGTCCATGGTTCCTTTATACTAGGTTCTTGTCTAAGCTGCTCCCCATCTTTGCCTCTACCTCTCCCTCCCCCCTACCCCGTTCCCCTGACCACTGAAGGCCTATTCCTTGTATTCAT
Source organism: Noctilio leporinus (assembly GCA_004026585.1). Lineage (NCBI taxonomy): Eukaryota > Metazoa > Chordata > Mammalia > Chiroptera > Noctilionidae > Noctilio > Noctilio leporinus. The sequence goes on along the minus strand of PVIW01004635.1, from coordinate 126,393 downwards.
ATACTTGGTTCTACAATAGGTTTTTAATGACAGATTTGGTATGAAATGTGAAAAAGGAATTGATCAAAGTGAATCTAAGTTTTTCAGCCTGTGTGAGCAGCAGCATGGAGCTACCATTACCTGAGGGGGGGTGAGACTCAGGAGGAGCAGTTTTGGGGTGATGGTGGTCCGAAGGTTGGTTCTGAATACATTAAATTAGCAGGTGATGATGTAGAGGATTCTAATAGGATATACATCTTTGTAAATTATCCATATATAGACAATAATTTAAACCATGGGACTTGTTGAGATCATTTATAGAGTGAATGCAGGGTGAAATAAGTGGAAGTTTAAAAACTTTAATTTTGTTTATATTTTATAGTTGGCATAATACAATGAGCATAGCTGGCATTAAGGAGGTTTAGAAAATAAATAAATATACATTGTTTGAAAATGATTGACTTGCATGTTGAGAGCAGAATTGAGTGAGAGGCCACTGGATATTAGTCAGGATGTAGTTAAAGGGGGATGAAGATTGTCAGTTAATCTGGAGAGTTGGTTAAGAGGAGGTTATTTAAGAGGGTTTTTACTTTATTGGCATAAATAAACAAAGGCAGAGAATAGGGGTCACACTCAACTCCTTCAATGGGCAGCTCCCTCTGATCTCTACGCCATCTCAGACCCAGGCAGAGTCAGGCAGGACGTGGGCTGGTTACCATCCATCTGGCCTCCTATGCGCTGTCTGACTCACTTCCAGAATGTGTAGCCTATGTTCTCTTGTCTCCCAGGGGGTTCTTCAATGGGGAGGCCGCTGTGGGAGATATGAGAGAGTGGCAAGAAACCTGGAGTTTATCCCGCTTTCTTTGTCATAGTTCATTTAGTGTCTATGGCTTTCCATGACCACAGCTAATGCTGAGCTGTGGCTTCAAATCTCATCCCAGCTCCTTGCCTTTTGCAGTTTTCTCCACTTGCCCCTTTTAGGGCTGGTATGGGTGTTGTGTTGCTCACAGTTCTTTGGCTGCTCAACAACTATTGTCCACACACTGTAAAAGCCTCTTCATTAAACTTTCCTCAGTTAAGCTCTGAGAAGACCACCCTTTATTTTTATTACTTTCTTATTTAGCTGGGATACTATGGTTCAGTGGAGTGGCTTTTAGCTGTATGGTGTAATAAGTTAATAGATACAAACTCCCACTTCTCCTTAGATTCTTATTACTATACAGGAAGATGTAAAGGATGTCTATAAATTTTTTCTTATTGAAGTTGAACAAAATATGATATTGAATTATTCATATCTCAGGTACAGATATTAAAAATGAGCCTCCAGAATGCCATCCCAGCATTGCTCTGTAAAAATAGCCTAGTGTACAGAGAGAGTTTACAGTAATCAACAGGCACTAATTTTTTATTCAATCAAAAAACTTTTATTAAATACATTTTATATGCCATCCACTCTATTAACAGCTAATTCCTATATAGTGTGACAACTTTGAGGAGGATACAGGGTACTGCAACACAGAGGAACACTAAACAAGGGCAGCCAGGAAAGGCTTCCTGGAAGTGGTGATGTTTGAGGTGAATACTGAAGGATGAATAGGAGTTAGGGAAGTGGTTAGATGGGAGGTTAGGAGAAACACCTGAGAAGTTATAGGTACAGATTTTGGAGTCCATAACATATACACAAATGTGAGTAAAACAGGGTTGTGGATGAAATCTCCAGTGGAAAGGGGTAAGAGCAGAACCAGGGAGGGCTCAAATATTTTGCAGACTGGGAATCTAAGAGGAAGTCACCTACAGAAAAAGCTGAGAGCAAGCTAGTGGAGAGGCTGGAGAATAACCACAACAGAATGTCATGGGAGCTAAGGGAATAATCTGAAGAATGAACAATATTAAAGACAACCATTTAACAACATCAAGGAGACTAGACTAGGGGACAGCAGATTGCATTTGCAGTTTGGTGAACCATTGCTTTACTAGCAGGAAGTTAAAGAGGGGATACAGTGCTTACAAATCAATATTTAGAGGGGATTGACCTTGAAGAAAGAGACAAGAAGTAGCCAACAGGTAACACCAAGAAATTAAAAATACAGGATAAGGAAGGAATTATTATGAAACAAAGCTGTCACCACCCTGAAGACTAAAGAGGGAATGTTATCAAAAGCATGGACATCATCTATTTGGTCTCCTATTGTACAAAATAATTAACATATATGAATATAGACATGCATATACGTATATAAGACTGTATTTACATGCACATGTAATCTCATTTGAATACTTTAGGTAAAAAATCACTGTACTTATAAATTTAATTTACTAGACTTTAAAAAAATATTTAGGTAAGTGCAGTTTTGTCAGGCCTAAAATGGAAGTTTTGTAAAAAAAAAAAAAGAATACATTACATTTATATTGCCATTAAAATGTTTGAAGATATATAATGAAGTTTGCAAATTGGAGTAAATGTATTCAGAGCCCTTACATTTTATTAGACATAGTAAAATTAGAATAAAAAGCTGAATCGCAAACTTAAGGTAAAACGTGTGAATTTAATACATTGAATATTACTTGATTAACCAAAGTGCAACTCCAGACAGCCTTTTCTGCACATTAACACTACTCTGTAGAAGCTGATTCTATGCTGGGGTCCCAGCTAATCCGTTGTCAGCTTCTGCTTATTTCTGGACTTATTGTTAAGAAAGAAAAATAAGACTAATTTATTAGAACCTATGTAAAATGAGTTTTTATTATACTGGCTTTCTTCTTGTTCCTATTTAATTATAAGATGTAGATGATTTATCTTCAAGGTCCAGCCATATCACGATACCTACCCCATTATGTATTTCGGAATTCAGAGCAGGACAGAAGAAATCCCAGAAGCACCTCATTTTTACCCCCAGGCATATCAGACAAATCCCCGTGACAGCATCTCATGTAAGAAAGAGGTAGCCCAGCCCTTGTTTGAACAGCCCCAGTGGGAAGTATGATAGCTAGAGACAGAATCTTATTTTTGGACAACTCCAAAATTGAGAAAGGTCTTCCTTAGAGTCTGCCGAGACATACCCTTCTGCTTTTCCCTTCTAATTCTCTTCACTTGTCATAAGGACCTACAGCCAGCAGTAGTGGCTGGGGCATCCTGGATTTTTCCATCTCTGGGCTGAGCATACTTTCTCACCCCCACTGCTACCTACGTGACATTGGGCAGGTAGGGTTCCGAGCCCTGTGTGATCCAAGAAGCCCAGTCTGGAGTCTGCTGTTGACCCCCAGCCTGCACCTCTGCCACCTCCTATTTTTAACACTGTATTCCCATTGACTTTCAGTTTGTCCTTTTTTCCTGTCTAAAATCTTGGCCTTGGAAAATTGAGAAGCTTATAGAAACCAAATAGCTTCATTCCCCTGATAACCTGATGCTGATCCCCTTCCTTGTTTTAAATTGATTTTTATACTAAGTGTTGCCATTATTTTTATGCAGAATTTATGGTTTAAGTTGAGATTGAATTCTTAGAAACAATAGATCAGAGGACTATTTATTGCTGAGTCCGTGGAAGTCTTAAAATTAAGAGCAAGGGGAAAATACCCACTTTCTTTTCTATACTCTTAAGCCTAAAAGGCTCAGAAATATCTTTGTTAACCACACTTAAATAGTTCCTGCTTTTGGAATAAAGGGTTCAGTGCTAAGTATCATTTGAAGAATTTTTGCGAAGAGAATAGTTTTGTTAAAAGAATATGCCATACACTAGAGAATTTGCCATACTTACTTATATCCTAAAAATGTCACACTGATATAAAAAATTAAATATGCAAAATTGAGAAGCTATAAAGGAAATATGAAATTTAACCTGCAAAAAACAATTCAGATGATGATCCCAAGGATGGTTATTTGCTTTACCTATTTTTTTCTGGGAAAAAAATATTTGAAATGGGGTAGGGAACTTGTTGAAGGAATAGACTCTGCTGGACTTGCCCTGGATTGGCTCTCCCTATATTTGGTTAAGATTATGTATTTTTCTGTTTCAACCATCTCTCTTAGCTCATCATTGTTCAGGTCCTTCAGGAAATGAGATCTTCCTAACGTAAGGCCTAATGACCACATTCACTAACGGAAAAGTAATAGAAATTTTGCTGACTGATATTTTCCCCCTCATCATTAATGCTTCCTTATAATGGTAATGAAAAACTTGAAATATTAACTCAATTAAATGTTTTATAGTTAGAAGAAATTACCATTTTATAGAAGTGGAATTTCTGACCCGACAAGGGTTTTAGTGGGTTGGCAAATGCAGGAGAGGTGGTAAAAGAATCAATGAATGAAACACAAATCTCAAAAGTGTGAACTTTGGAGGGATTTTTCACAGCTCTATTTTGTTCTGATTAACTCTCCTTTTCCCAGAAGCACAGAGGATGTCCTCTGCTGAGGCAATTCAGCAAGGACAATCTGTCATCTTTAATAACACTACAAATAATAAGAAAGCCATTTTCAGGTTCTTTTGTTTTAATTAAATGCTGGGTAACTACCATCACAGCTTTTTTTAGCCTTTCTCAAGAGCTCATATATTATAGCTATTGTGGAAGTAGAAGTCTTATTTTATAGATAACTGTTTAAAGTCATCCTGGCTAAAGCAAGTAATTTTTATACAATATCAGTTAAAAAAAGGATTTTCATTTTTTATTGTGTAGTATGAGTGAACCCACCTAGAGCAGGCCAGAGAGATGAACAGACATGGGCTAACCAGTGGGTGACCTCATGCTATGTTATAACTTCATACTAAAGTCTTCCACTCAGGCAAGAAGAGCCATTTGGCTTGTTCTTGTGAAGTCAGTGAGGTCCTGTTCTCTGTCCTTCAGTCTCTGTCTTTCACTGTGTCCTATCATCTGGTAGTAAGTTCTCTAAATAAAAGTTTCTCTGGAGGTGGATTCCACACTATCCTGACAGCAAGATTCAGCTAATTTTCACACTGGAATAAGGTGACAGGGTCCTCTGTGAAACGGTGGGGCTTAGGCCTGATTTAGAGGACAAGCATACCACTTGGAAAAGTGTTGGACTGCTGGACATGCTAGATTCTTATACCCAGTCCACTATATTGATATTGCTCATTTCAACCATGAAGGAATTTCTAATAGTTCTTATGCAAATAAGCTAACTCTGTAGTGCTGATGTAGATAAAGACAGTTCAAGTGTTTGTGGCTCAAATACTAAGTAACTGTCATGAGTTATTCATGAGTTGGGCCCTTCAAATAATAGCCAACTGTGTCTGTATATCTATCAATTTATATCATCTACCTCACACTGTGTATAAAGTATAATTTATGGATAATGTGACATAAGCTTTGTGAAATAGTAAATCACCACGAAGTTTCTTTATTCCTTTCCTTCTTTCTCCAGTCCTCCCTCCCTCTCTGTCTTCCCTCTTTCCTTTCCCCTAACCTGTCTCTCTCTTTCAACAGGTGTTCATTGAGTCAGAAGACCTGGGTTGAAAACTAACCATTACTACTTTACTAGTGTGAGGATGATCAATGGTCCTGATTTGCCAAAGACTGAGGGGTTTCCCAGGACCTGGAACTTTCTGTATTGAATTAAGAATAGTCCCAGACAAACTGGGATTTTTGACCCTCCTAGTTTTAATCCTGAATTATTTAACTTGTGAGGCTCAGGCCTCTCATCTTTAAAACAGAAAATAATAATACCTGCTTAATAATGTCATGGTGAAAAACTAGGAATAGTCCATACAAAATGCATAAGACATGATGGGATGATGTGGAGAATGCTTAATGTTCAGATTTCTCCACAAGGGAAAGAACTACTGGTTGGATAACTAATTTGATAAACATTAAGGTAGAGGCAAAATGGTGTGGAGGTCTGTGTGAGGGGAAACAAATGGCACCTAATCTGTTCTTTAAGGGGGTGACAATTTGGTTCTGCTTTGCTGAGTAGATTTCTTGCTGAGAGCCCTGATAAGGAAATAATTTCTAGAGGCCTACGTATGAAGATGTTGTAATGAGAATGGAGATATCTAATGTGAAAAGGGATGAAGCTTTGTATGATGTACAATATATGCTTTCCTCTTTCTATGACACTCTTTCTAATACACACACACGCACACACACACACACACACACACACACACACACACACCATTCCCTCATGTGTTAGCAGTTATGCCTTATTTTTGGCTGCAATGGAGAGCTGAATCTATCATCCAGAAGGCCCAGGACAGAAACAGAAGCTACCTACCTTCTAAAGGATAATAAAGGCACCTACTATATAGGCTTATTGATAGAATTGAATGGTATATGTGACATGATGTCTACAGGAAAAATCACAAAACAGTGCCTGGCATATTTTAAGTACTCTAAGCATTCACTTGTGTATTATTATTATTATGTTAAGATTTTATTTATTATTTCCAGAGAGAGAGGAAGGGAGAGAGGCAGAGAGGAAGAGAAACATCAATGTATGGTTGCCTTTCACCTTCCTCCAGCCATGAACCTGGCTGAGGACCTGGCTTGCAATCTGGTTATGTGCCCTGGCTGGGGAATTGAAAAAGTGACCTCTGGGTTCACAGACTGGCGCCTTATCCACTGTGCTACCAGTCAGGTATGATGATGATGGTGATAGTGATAGCCTGCTTTCAACAAATACTAATTTCCTTTTTATTCCTTTGTGCTTGGATCTTCCTTTATTTCTCTACACATTCCTATTTATTGATCAGTTCTCAGTGTTGGATTAAAATTTAGACATCATTTCTGCAGTAACCCTTGTCCATGCTGGAAATACTATCTGACGTTGGCCCAACAGAGTCCTGACAAAGGACAGAGCTGGTTATTCTCCAAAGGCCCATTTTCACTTCTTCTGACTCTCTAAGGCTTGGTCCCAGAAGTGGACCTATTTTTTTTTTTTTTTTTTTTCATTGTATGGTTGCCTTTCACCTGCCTCCAGCTATAGACCTGGCTGGAGACCTGGCTTGGCAACCTGGTTACATTGCCCTGGCTGGGAATCAAACCAGTGACATTTGGGTTTGCAGGCTGGAGCCTTATCCACTGTGCCACCAGCTAGGGCTGCTATATGTATAACTACTTGGCCTTTTCTTTTTCTAAATTGGGGAAGAGAAGGTAAAAGGAAAGTTGGTAAAAACACTCTGGTTGACAACTAGAGCAGAGAAAATAAATAATTTTTTTTTGTAATTACTGGTGTTCTGGGTAGAAACTAAGTGTTTTGACTTCCAAGATTTCAGAGGTCAAATTTCCACATTCAAAGCCTCATGAATAATTGAAGTAATTACATAAATAGTTCTGTTAGAAACCCTGCTTGATTTTTTCAGCTTCTGGTTGTCCCATGCCTGGGTTATCCTTTCAGAACTGTGCCTAGATTAATCTAAGAGCTTCAATTATCCAAACTCCTAATCTATGTATTGATGCCTACACATTTGAATAATTTAAGGGGTGATTTCTAGAGTCAAACCCAGAATATGTTACAATCATATAAGAATCTCAAATATTTTTTATCCTGCTTCAATCTCCCTGTGTACAATAGCGAAATTATCAATAGATGGTACTAGAATGCTACTATTGGAAATCTAGATACTGATGAGCAAATCATAATCACTCAACAATGTAAGAAAAAGGTAGATTTTTCTTGGAACCTTATGTTATAACTGGTAGGCAGAACCTCCAGAAACAGGAAGCATAAATACTGTTTGGAAACATAAACTTAGAATAATATCAGAAAGGAAATCTATCTAAACAATAACCACTACTAAATGCTCTTCTTTTCTATGCTTTTTGTAGCACAGGATTTTTGGCATGGAATCAGATGAGGTTATCCATTGATTTATGCTTTTCAGTGTTTAATGTAGATAAAGTATTAATATTTTGGAGCCATAAAAATGCTCTTTAAATATTAAACCTAATCCACTGCTCAGAATAGTTACCTCTGCTGTGTTGAAAATCAATCGACCTGACCATTCATGCATGCCTAAGGTTGGAATTTATGAAGCACAGAATTTATGGAAGCACAGAAGAATCTGTGCTTCTTTATGCTTGTGTACAATGATAACAGAAATACAAATTTTTATGCATATAGTTATGAAGTTTTATGAAGAATGGGGCTAGTGCTTTTCATGGGTAGAAATGTATGAAGGGAGACCCCCCAAAAATATTTTACTTATAAAAAAAGTGTATTTATTCTTACATGTTTAACTTCAGTCATATTCAAAATACTCTTCATTTGATACAAGATACCTATTAAGACATTTTCCCACTGTTTTAAACAGTTTTTGAACTTGTCAAGTTTGATGTCTTTTAGTGCGTCTGCCATTTTTTGTCTCACTTCTTCCAGATGGGCAAAACATTTCTCTCTGAGGACTTTTTTCATTCAGGGAAACAAAAAATAGTTGCTCAGTGTGAGATTGTGTGAATAGGGAGGGTGAGGCATGGAGGTCATGCTGTTTTTTGTCAAAAATTGCTGAACTCTCAGTGTAGGTGTAGGTGGGTGCACTCATAAGTCACCCATCATGAAATGGGCAAACACATTGAAAGAGTCTTAAAAAAAATTTCACTGAGGCTGAACACAGCCTCTCACCACAACACCAGCTGATACGTGGATGCAGATGGGTTTCTAGAACACTCACCTCAGGGGAGAAGCATGTACTACAAAAGACCCACCCTCCAGAAGATATAATTTCAGTTTCTCGGGTTCCCCCTTGTATCTATACTCAAATAGAAGTATATATTTGTTAGTTTCTACCACTTTCTAATCAAATCAATCTAGCAAGTTTGTCTTACACAATAGCTCTAATGCTTAACTCTTAAAAAAAAAAAATTGTAACAATGTTTTTAGAGCAGTTTTAGGTTCCCACCAAAACTGAAGGGAAAATACAAAAATTTCCTGTATACCGCTGACCCCACATGCATAACTTTCCTCATTATCAACATTTCCTGCCAGATGATCCATTTATTACAACTGATGAATCTACAGTGATACATCATAATCACCCAATGTCTATATTTTACATTAGGGTTCACTGCTGGTGTTGTGAATTTTATGATTGGACAAATGCATAATGATGTATACCAACTATTATAGCATCATACAGAGTATTTTCACTGCCTTAAAAATCCTCTGTGCTCTTCCTCTGTATTCCTCCTCTCACCTCAGAATGTAGTTTTTCCTTTTCCAGAATGCCACATGGTTGGAATCATACCGAGTGTAGCCTTTTCAGATTGGCTTACTTCACTTAGTACTATGCATTTAAGGTTTCTCTATGCCTTTTCATAGTTTAATAGTTCATTTTTCTTTTCAGTGCTGACATACCATGGTTTATCTATGTAGCCAGTGATGGACAACTTGGCTGCTTTCAAGCTTCACAACTATGAACAAAATACATACCCTCCAAATATATGTAGATGGCAAATAAACATATAGACGAATGCTCCACATCAAAGTTATCGGAGAAGTGCAAATGAAAACAATAGTGAGATACTTCTACACACCTATTAGAATGGTCAAAATCCAATACACTGACATCACTAAATGCGGGTGAGAATGTATCTCAACAGGAAATCTTATTCACTGTTGGTGGAAATGCAAAGTAGTATGGCCACTTTGGAAGGCAGTTTGGTCTTTACCCAAAGGAACAGAAAACTCATGTTTACACAAAAACAGTACATGGATATTTATTTATAGCAGCTTTGTCTATAGTTGTCAAAACTTGGAAGCAACCAAGGTGTCCTTCAGTAGGTGAATGGATAAATAAACTGTGTTACATTGACACAAAGGAGTATTCTTCAGGGCTAAAAAGAAATGAGCTATAAAAGCAACAGCATGGAGGAAACTTAAATGCATTTTAAGCACGGATGAAGTTCAATCTGAAAAAGCTACATGCTGTATGATTCCAGCTACATGACATTCTGGAAAAGGCAAAGCTATGGAGACAGTGAAAAGATCAATAGTAAGAGGGGTTAGGGTTGAAGATGAATGGGCAGAGCAAAAAGAATTTTTAGGGTGAAAAAACAACTCTGTCATGGATACCTGTTATTAGACATTTATTCAATGGGATGTACAACACCAAAAATGATTCTGGGTTAGTTAGCTAGAAAGCCTGTTGGGGGGCTTTTGGTGATAATGATGTATCAATGTGGGTTCAGAGATTGTAACAAATGTACCATTGAGGCACAGGGTGTTGATGGAGGAAAGTTGTGTCTCTGTGGAGACAGGAGTGTAGAGGAACTTTCTGTACTTTCCCTTCAGTCTTACTGTGAACCTATAACTGCTATTAAAGTAAAAATGATCAACTAAAACAAAACAAACTATGGAGCTAATCTAATTCTAAAATGCTCTTTTGTTGAGAAAAAATAATTTATCAAACAAGGGTGTAAACATGTCATGAAATCTGTTCATTAGTGAAAAGCAATGTTCTCTTTAGTGAGCTATATTTTGGCTGGTACTATACTAAAAATGGAATATTTAATTAATACTAATTATTCTAATATGCTGAAAAATTTACAAGTAACAAAGTACATCTTAAACCTGTATCCTCCTTCTTTTCATTTTGTCTTTCCTTTTTGTTCTTTCTTTTCCTTTTCTGCTTTTCCTTCTCCTCCCCTTTTCATGATTAAGCTGAACTTTCAATGCTTTAAAAATAAGAATATACATGTTTGCATTTTCTGTTAGGAAATGAACCCATCCAGAATCTGAAGAGAAAAATGTGCTTGTTGAAGATTTCTTAATCAGAATTTCATGTGAATATGCATACTTTTTAGAAAGCTCATGTTTTGTGGTTTTCGTGTTCTTAAAATAAAATAACATATTCGGAATGAATGCGAACAGCTCATTGAGCGAGCAAGTCTGTTCTCTCTTGAGTATTGTGAGGATAATTTGGGAAGTGGCCAATTTTCTTGGATTAATATCATTTACTTTGAAAGAATGGGTAGTTTTTGAGTGCATGTGTGTACATGTTTGTTGGGAGGAGAGAATGGAGGTGACCTGAGCTTCATCTGTCTTACACTAAAAGATAAGTTTTCAACTTTTCAGCAGTGTTTTATGAACTGCAAGTTATGATTTATTAGTGAGTAGTTATGACTCATTAATACTTGCAGATTTCAGCTAGTATTTTTTACAAAAAACATAGAATAGAAACTATCAGAGTATGGGGAACTTAGGAATGGTAAGTACTATTCTGTGAAGCACTGGTTTCAGGATTAGTAACTGAGTTATAGTATAAATTATATATATTTTTGTTGTGGCTTGCAAGATAACAGATTGAAAACCACTGTTTCAGAATCACTCATCTCTCCATTTAGTCATTAAATACAAGTAGTACTAATGCCAATATCTTAAATTTACCCAGTTGCCCTTCTCTCTTAAGCACTCCCCGTAGTTCTGATGATCTCATTCATAGTAAGCCCAGTCTCATAAACTATGCAGAGAGCTGCTGCTGGTGATGAGTAGGGAAGCCCAGGAGAGGCTCATTCTGGGTGAGCCAGCCAGAAAGCCTATAGGAGAGCAAAGATGGAGACGGAATAATTCACCCCGCCTTCTCCTAAGCGCATACAGGTCTCTCGACCACCTGTAAGATCACTAGCTTCGCAGTGGCCTCCGCCTCGCACTGCCTGGTACTTAATGCTTCTGTGAATATTACTGTTGATGTTCTAGGTCAGCGATTTGCAGCCTTTTCCATCTCATGGCACATACACATTAATGATGAAAATTCTGCCGCACACCACAGCATAGACCTATAATTTGGATTTATTCACACTGGATGGCTTTTGTTGTATCAGCTGTGGTTATTTTTCTTATTTGACAGTCTAAGGGAAGAGAAGTCAGTGTCCCCGACGGCACAGCCAGCTATTGCATGTTTTAAAAATGCTTGTGGCACACCCGTTGAAAGTCACTGCTCTTGATGGATGCTTTGCTCCCTCAGGAACCATGACTTACACTTCATCAGTAGCAGCTAATTTAACAAGCTCTGGCACATCTTTAAATAAAGAGTTGAAATGAGACTTCAGACTGGGACACACCTGGGACTCTGTGGCAGGTGCTGAACAGAGGGAGAGAGACTCAAAGGAGCAGCAATGCCACTGGCTGAGGTTAGTTGAGTGTTAGTCACATCGCAGGTACTTGAGGCACTCGTGCTTTGAGCACCCGATTCTACTATGGTGGTGGGAAGTATCCTCAGGCCCACAAGAAATGCTCCACCGCCAACCGGATGTCCTACGATTCAACTCAATTCTGAGACTGCCTACATGAACAGAATACCAGATCCCTCAGGTTAAGAGTTCGGTCCCATAAAACTGCCTCCCTCCCCTATTTCAGATACCAGTTGAAAGCCTGTCTCTGACCTATCGGCTATAAATGGGATGTTTTGATCGCTCCCTCCTTGGGTTCCAAAAACAGGCTAGAACAGGGCACAGAACTCAGAACCATTTTACTTACTAGATTACCAGCTTATTATGAAAGAATGTAACTCAGGAATAGGCCGATGGAGGAGATGCGTGGGGCAAAGTATGGGGAGGGCTGGGGGGGTTGGTTTCATGTACACCTGTCTCCCCAAATTTCCACACATTCACCAGCCCAGAAGCTCTCTAAACTGTCCTGTTGGATTTTTATGAAGTGGTCATTACAGAAGCATAACTGATTAAGTCGTTGGCCACTGGCGATCAATTCAGCCTTCAGCCCCTCCATGCTCCCTGGAGATGAAGAGAAACCGCAGTTCTGACAAATCTTGTGGTTGGTTGACCTGGCAACCCGCCCCGCCCCCTCAGGTAACCGAGGGTGTTTCAAACGTCATTTTTTCCTCTGTTACTACTTAGGACATTTCAAGGGTTTTAGAAGCTCTGTCAGAAATGGGGACACACACACAAATATATATTTTTATTACGAATCACAATATTACACAAGCATTACCTTTGCAGCCCTTTGCAATTGTCTCCATTTTACAGAGAAGGAAACTGAGGTTCGGAGGAATCGTTGCCCGGAACACAGCAGCATGGCGGCCAAGCTGGGCTTCTGGGTATATCTTGCCCTGGATGTGAGCGCTTTTTCCAGGCCGATGACTGTGTTCTGTCCTTGAGGCAAGGCTACATCAGGTCCTGCAAGAAGATCCGCTGTTGATCAGTACGTGACTTGGAGCAGTTACCTTTTCTTGTCGAGCCCCGCTTTCTCGCTTTCTCCTATTTAAAGGGTGACAATGGCATCTTTGGTGCTGATTTGAGAGAATTCATGTGAGTAAGGGGGTGCAGAGGGCAGGGTGTCGGAGCCTGGCACACAGACCAGCTTGCATGTTAGTTTCTTCTTGAAAGGAGCAGGTGGTAGCTACAGACCGTGGACAGCCGCGGGGCACCTCCACAGACTTGCTAGGTAAAGGTGTGGATGGAGCGTCGGGGAGGCTAACCCACCAGAAGCAGTGGACCCTAGGAGGTCTGCTGTGGACCGGACTCGCCTTTCAGCTCGCTGCTGAGGACTCTCAAGCCTGGGCTCAGGCTTTCTCCAGCCACCTGCCCTGACAACTCTGACTGTTACCAAGTCTCATGGCACAGCCAGTAGGAAGGAGCCAGACTCCGTTGATTTCTCCTCTCACTGCTGCTGCTTTCCTGCTGTACGTGTTCATCGTCCCAATCCCGACACCTCCAGGAGACACAGGAATTGGGGATTTGTCTCTAATGCACAAGGAGCAAAAGCACCCTCAGATAGCCACTCATCTGCGCAGCCAACAGGCTCTTTCTGCTTAATGAAGCTCCTCCAGCCACATGTGTTTTTCTTCTGCTCCTTGGACCCTCCTGCTCCTTGGACCCACTGCTCTTGCTTCCAGAAGACGCTCTTCTCTTGCTGTTTGCACTCCTGGCTTCTGACTATCCTATAGAGTCCATCAGAGATGCTTCATGATAATCTCATCTATGGGGCCAATACCATTCATCTGTTTCTCTCTAACAATTTACCCATTTAAAAATGTTTACTTTTATTAATATTCCAAATTGTCACTTAGACTTCACAAGGCCAGGGATTCTTGTCAATTTTGCTCATAGTCCCTAGTGCCTAACACAGTGTTTGGCAATTGGTATGTGTTGAGGGAGTGAATAAATGAATGAATGCATGCATGCATTGGTTCAGCTAACATTACTTACTTATCTTTCCCTGGTGGAATATAAGCTCCTTAAGGGCAGGACCGTACCTGTTCAGTTTGCTGCTGTTACCTAGGACCTAGCTCAGGTAGGAGAATAATAAATATTTTCAACAAATCGACTAAACTTGGACTCCCCCATTGAGCAGGCTTACTGCTCATATTACCAGGGTCCAAGTCAGAAGTATCAATGAATATTCATATACCATGAGTATAAATATTTATAAATCAAGCTAACATATTTAATAAAGTATGTTCTATTCTTTTATCTTAATGCATACTCTTTTGTAATCCTCTAGGAAAGCAGAATTTTAGGTTCTAGGATTTCAGAATTCCAAAGGTACATACTGGAATGCAGTAACATGGGCAGAGTTGGCCCTGGCTGGGCACTCATGCCCATGGCCTATACCCTTCTCTGCCCACCCTCTGCTCCATCTCATGCCTTGGGGATACTAAATAAGGATATGTTTGGACACTTCAGCATGTATATTCAAGCTATGTCGATATCTCTCTTGCAAACAGGCACTCCTTGGATGGTCATTGGGTTTTAAGTTCTTCTAACTAGAGGATGAGGCCAGGGAAGAAGCCCTCGCAGGCCCTGGAAATGAACTTGACCTCCAGCATTCCAGAGCATGATCTGGGGGTGGTGGTCCCAGGCTCTGAGTGGGTACCCTCAGCAGAGGGGCACAGCTGGAATAGGAGCAGAGCAAGACTATCTAACGTCTAAGGCCTTTATCTTCAGGCAGGAATGCCTGTGAAAATGGAGGATTAACTGATTTGAATTGAGCAGGTACAGAAACTGGAAGGTCAGGGGAGAATAGAAGAGGTTATCTGGGATGGATGTGGGGGTAGTTCAGCTGCTGTGCCAGTCCCCCTGTGTGTTTATGATCCCTGTCCCCTGCTGGAAGACAAATGGGGAGGAAACATGATCAATGAAAGTAGACAGAGGTGGGCTGGCAGGCTTTGAGCAGAAAGGTAAGAGGCTATTCCCAGGGCATAATTCCATTGACACTATCCCAAACAAACCAAATAAGTCCGTCAGGCTGGTGAATCAGCTTAGTTCATTTCTCAGTAAAACCAGACTGACGTTAGAAAGAGTTCTTTCAATGACATGCAACAAACACATGAAGGTAAAGCACAATGTAAAGATTAACCTATTCTATTAAATGTAAAATTAAGAAGAAATAGCCATAATAAATTTTTGGAGGCCAATGCCACATCTGAGTTTATTCAAGAGACCTTATTTAGAGGTAAATTCAGTATCTTAATGCAATTGAATGGTTTTGGTTTTTTGAGCACCTTTTTAGTGCAAACACATGTGTTGGGCATGGGAGACCAAAAGACAAGTAATTTAGGACCCCAGCCTTGGAAAACATGTAAATTTTCAGATTATTTAAATAAAAATTTGTAATGTGATATTTTATAAGTAAAATCTTGAAAGCATTTTGCTTTGTCTTCTGAAAGCTTTTATGCAAAAATGAATAGGTTGAGTTAAAAAAATTGAACTCTTTATATCAAAATTCTATGGAGGCAAAATACGGAGCCTCTTTCATTTTCATTAATTTGACTTAAAGGGTCTTAAAAAATGCATTACGGTTCCACACTGTTTCACTCTAATTGTAATTTATGTTTCTTTCCTCCCTTAACCTCTACCTTTAGGACTCCTTTTTCATTCTTTATTTTCATTTTACCTCATAGCAGTGTTACAAGTCATCACCTTTCTCAGTAACAGGAGTTGTGATAGTCAATAATTATGTGATTTTTAAAAATGATAAGTTCTTCTAATTGCTTTAGCTAATAAAACGGTATGAAACTGATGAGCCTGAATAATGCCACTAAATTGCCTTTGCGAAAGATAAAGTTGGATGGCATTAGTTATAGTCTTTTAACTTTGAAGAAGCAATACGACTGTTAAAGAAAATAACTGAACTCTTGAGGAAAATGATAAGGAACTGTATCTAGAATATACAAAGAAGTCTCAACAACAACAGATAACTAAATTAAAAAATAGACAAAGGGAACAGACATTCCTCCAAATGTGGGAGTAGATGTTGCTCTAAAGAAGATGTACAGATGGCTTGAAAGTGAATGAAAAGATTCTCAACATCATTATCCACCAGGGAAATGCAAATCAAAACCACAATGAGATTACTTCACACCCACTAGGATGGCTGGAATCAAGAGACAGATAATAAGAGGAGCCGATGAGGCTGTGGAGAGATTGGAACCTTCACATACTGCTAATAAAAAAGGAAAATTGGCATCTGTTTTGGGAGTTGGTTGGGCCGTTCTTCAAATGATTCAATACAAGTGATGCAGCAATTACACTTCTAAGTATATACCTACAAGAAATGAAAGCATATGTCCAATCTCCACTCAACTTGTGTATGAATATTTATAGCAGCATTATTCATGATAGCCAACAAGTAAAAACAACACAAAAGTATATCAATTGATGAATAGATAACAAAATGTAGCTTTCCATACAATGTAACATTATCTGGTAATAAAATGGAATGAAGTACTGATACTTGTTACAACATGGATAAACTTTGAAAATATCATACAAAGTTAAAGAAGCCAATCACAAATGACTACATACTGTATGAAATGTCCAGTATAAACAATAAAGTAGATGAGGGGTTGCCTATGACTAAGATAGTTGGGAAGAAATGAGCATTGACTACTAATGGGACCCTTTTTGGAGTATGAACATATTCTAGAATTAGATACTGATGATGGTTACAGAACTCTATGAAAATACTATCAACCATTAAACTGCACATTTAAATGGATTCATTGTATGGTATATAAAACAAATCTCAAATGACTGTTATAAAATAAGATAATTGCTCTAAAAATTTGGTAATCTTTTAAAAAGAATTTAAAAAAAAGATTTTATTCATTATTTTCAGAGAGAATGACAGAGAGGGAGGGAGAAAGGGAGGGAAGCATCAATGTATGGTTGCCTTTCACCTGCCTCCAACTGAGGACCTGGCTAAAGACCTGGCTGGAGACCTGGCTAGGAATCAAACCAGTGACCTTTGGGTTCGCAGGCTGGCACCAATCCACTGAGCCATACCAACCAGGGCAAATTTTGTAATCTTTATTTCTTGGAGCTTTCTAAGGTAAAAATTGCTTTTTTATCTAAATAGCTTTAAAGGGATAGTTTTACTCTATTACAGTATATGTATATAATCATCCTTTCGTTTCTTCTCAGTAGTAAAATTTAACCAAAATCCATTTTTAGCTACTTAATATTTTATGATAAGCTCCACAGAATAATCATAACTTTAAGGTGATACTCTCTCCCTCTTTTTTTTTTTCTTTTCTTTCATCTACCATTTGAATCTTTAAACTGAGGGCTTAATCTGTTTGCTTCTTAAATGTTCCGGGAAGAATTTCTATTTGACCTCGCCCAAGTTCTCCCCTAGTCAGGCTTCCATCATTTGTTTCTTGTTCTAATCGGACCCCCATATCCCCGCTGACTCCTCCCCAGTTCCCCCCAACACTGAAGCTCAGTGTTTTAATAGCCAGTGAGAGCATGTCACTCCCAGTTACCGAAGCCTGCGTGGCTCCTAACTGTCCTGAAGGCAGAGACGCAAGTCTGCTGGGCCATTGGCTCCTAAGGCTCCAGGGTCGACAGTGCCTCCGACCTTGGGGCTTCCTCTGCCGCCAATATTCTCCTTGCTTGTCCCCTCCAGTCACACAAGCCTGTTTCTGTCCCAGGGAACACAGGCTTCTACCCAGCTGGTTCCCTGACCCCTCTTCCTGCTCACCCCCAGGCTGCAGGGAAGCTCCTGCTTCTGGGTGGCCGATTTCAGCCTGTCTTTCTGCCATAGTCCCTGCCTTCGTGTGCAACGCCACATTTATCACTCAAGGGACAGCAGGCGGTGTGAGTCAGCAGCTGCGCTTTCACCACGGTGCCGCAGCAAATCAAAGAAGGTCCCAAATGACAGAAGAAGGTGTGACCTGCTCTGAGCACAGAGCACCGGGGAGAGGGAAGGTCCCTGGTGATGGAGGGGTGACATTCCGACAGCATTTAGGCGGGAGCAGGGGCAGTTTGCTAAGGAGGAAATGAGGCTGGAGAGCACGTAGCAGGGCACACAGGCACGGAAAATACTGTATGTGGGGTCCAGTGCGGCTGCCACCCGGGTGCTGGGGCGAGCGGGGAGAGTGGGGCGAGGTGGGCAACCAGGCGCGGCTGAAGGTGGAAGGTTCAGCTGGTGAACAGCGGAAAGTCCCTGAGGATTTCTAACGGGAAACGATTTGAATAGGCTTGTGCTAGGAGGATGGCGAGCAGGGAAAGGTAGAGGATAGACTACGGGGAAAGAGTCTCAAAGCACGGAGCCTGGTCCCCGCAGGGAAACAGGCCTGACGGGGAGGCTGTGTCCCATGTCCCCATGCAGGGGCGCCAGGAGCCGCCTGGGCCCCGTTCAAGAACTAAGGGACCCAGCCCTCTGGGCAGATGTCCAAGCGCTGTTAGTCATCCTGTGAAAAAAGGAACGGGACAGTTTTCTTGCCAGGTTTTGCGAAATGTCTATCTTGCTTCTAAACACAGTGGTATTTGCAGACATGAGTTAAATCATACAGCTCTGCCTTTTGTTATCTTACCCCTCCAAGAACCCTGTAAAAAACAAAGTGACAGGATCCCTCAGTATTAAAACTATATAAAGTTTCTTTTATAAGCAGCCCAGTTGGCGGTCATTAGAAGGACGACCTTAAAAACGTACATATAGCCCTGGCTGGTGTGGCTCAGTGGATTGAGCGCAGGTCTGCAAGCCAAAGGACTGCCTGTTCGATTCCCAGTCAGGGCACATGCTTGGATTGCTGGCCAGGTTCCTAGTCATGGGCGTGCAAAGGCGACCACACATTGATGTCTCTCTCCCTCGCTTCCCCTCTTTCCAATAAATAAATAACACCTTTTAAAAATATACATATATTCACTAGGCTTTGTGTAACTCATCCTTCCCACTGGGTGGGAGGTATCTCTAAGTTCAAATTAGGAGTCAGTGCTTTCCATCATGCTTAATTATTAAAGCAGCCTATTCTCAGATATTAAAACTTAGTCTGAGTCAGCTTGCAACCCTCCTCCCATTTACCCAGCACAAGCTACACCTGCGGTTAAAGGAGTAGCCAGTGAGCCCGAGAAGGTGAGTGGTCTCTTGATACTCCCTCAGCCCCTTCCTTTGCTTCTCTGGTGTTGGGGATCAGAGAGGGGAAGGGAAAGTGGTGGTAAACGCTGGTGTAACCCATACTCACGAATCTATTGGCTCTGTGTGGATTGGTGCAGGCCTGGAAATGCTTCATGGAAGGGATTCAGCTAATTTAGCAGTTTCCCTAAATTTGGTGGTTTCTGGTCCGGCTCAGCCATATCATTTTTTTCTTAGGAGTAAGTTGACCTCCCATCACGGTCCTCAATTCTTTGACCCAGATTTGGGTGTCTTCATCAGGTTTACCCCAGTTGTCCAGTTCTAGGAACTAGGGATGTCACCAATGGCCTGGATATTGACAAGGTCCTGGGTCCCTCTGTGACAGACTGTGGCCCAGTCCCATCTTGCCCCCATACCCTGGTCTTATCTCCCATTGTCTGGTGGTGGATAAACTTCCAACCAAGTAGAAAATACTAGGTCCCCTTCTTACAGATACAAGTGAAAGGATGATCGTGAGGACTCCCTTCCCTGGCACTGGGGAAGGGAGTACCTTTGCCTTCTGAGAAGGAAAGGAAGTGTCCTTTCATAAGCCATTGTACTTTACTACATTTGGGGTAACTGTCTTATGACTTTCATGGTACCACTGTCGACCCCAGGGCATGTAGGAATCTCAGGCAGAGAATGGAGCCTTGTTTGAACTAGATTCTGCAGACTTTAGTAAGATTCTTCATAATGGGCAGCATGTCTATTATAGTCCTGCCTTTTTAAAGATGAATCCCAGGGCAGCAGACAAAGGTCCCAATCAGTGTCTCCCACTATCTGTAGGTGAACCCACCCCCACCTCTTGCGTCAGAGATGCATTTCAATTATCTAATGGTAATCTTTCAAAGTTTCACTTTTGACCAGGTGGATTCCTGCATCTTCCATGTCTAAAGGAAGGTTTTGTTGTATCTATTCATTTTTTCTGTGTTGTGAAATATTTTCTTTTAGTCTCTTTGTGGTCCTCTTTCAGGAAATCACCCTCTTCCAAAGGTCTTTCTCACTTTGGTTTGACCAATACACAGTTCATCAGCACACATGCTGAACTCACCTAGTGTCCTATTTCTATTCCCCCCAGCTTGTAAACTCTCTTGAGGGGAAAATGGTGTTTATTTTGTCTGTGTATCCCTGGAATTGAACACAATGCCTGAAACACAATCAATGCTTAAATGTTCAAAATGTTGAGTTATAAAAAAAAAATCAAAGCTGTTCATTCCAAGGCTCCAGAGCAGGAAGGACAGATAGATGACCTTGAGGACTAATGCTGATCCATTTGTGATTTTTTTTTTCTTTTTTTTTTTTTGGTGTGTGTGTGTTGAGAGCTATGAGTGATCAGCAGAAGTCCCTAAACCCAGGGAGAGGGAATCTCAAATAACATTGTATTAATACAGAAGCTCACTGGGGAGAAGTGGGAGGGGCCATGGGAAGAGTTTGCTGAAGCCATGGAAAGCAGTCTGGAGTTGGCTGAGAAGCTGAATGCCTCCAGGAACAATGGAAATAAAAGGAGGGCTGGCTCTTTGGCTCATGAGCATTTCTGAAACTGTTACATTTTTTTTGTTTAATATTAAAGGTTAACAGATTATTATGCTCTCTATGTAGTTATTTCCTGCTAGTAGGTTCTACCTGAGGAATTGTTTTAATGATTCAGAAAGATTTTGTTCAAAAAATTGCTTTATAGGTATGAAATGTGCTTCTCACTTTTCTGGTGGAATCATCTTCATGAAGTAAAATTTTAATTTATTTTATTTTTTAGAAAGATTTTATTTAATTTATTTTAGAGAGAGAGGAAGAGAAAGAGGCAGAGAGGGAGAGAAACTTCAATGTATGGTTGCCTTTCACCTGCCTCTAGCTATGGACCTGGCTGGAGACCTGGCTTACAACCTGGTTATGTGCCCAGGCTGGGAATTGAACCAGCGACCTTTGGGTTCACAGGCTGGCATCTTATCCCCTGTGCTACCAGCCAGGGCTAAAATTTTAAAATTAAATCATCAGGCATAAAAGGTTTATTTGACCTTGTACCATTCATGTTGTTTTGAATTTTAGATAATTGCCAAACTATTCACTTACAATGGGATTGAAGAGAAAATTTATTTGTTTTTGTACCTAAGTATATTTTTGGTAGGGAGCAAGTCATGAAAAATAGAATTGTGTTTCTTAAAGCAAGACCCAAAGACTCTGCTCAGAACATGAAACACTCCAATGCCAGAAAATTCCTGTGTTCCACCTAAGATGTACTGAGCCAGAATCTTTGGTGAATAAGGCCAGGGAATCTGTCTTTCTCAAAAGATTCCAAACGACTCAAAGCACTGTGATGTTTGAGAACCACTGGAGTATAATATGTAAGGGATTTCAAAGGGTAGCAGGCAGAATGGTGTTTCTATGGCCTTATTTTTTTTTACAGCATAATGTGAACCTGGATTAAAATGTATAGATCCCCAGAGCTCTTTGGTTTAGAATTTTCTTTCATTTTTGCCCTGAAATGTCCTTCAAAGTATTTCTGCACCTAGAGATATTAGCTCTACATTCAATAAAGGAGCCCGCTGTTGGAGCTCTGGATGGAGCTGTGGACAAAGGCAAGCTGGTTCTATATTTAGAATATTCTGTGGTGCTGAGTTGAGGACACATTCATTCTTGTTCCTCTTAGAAGTGCCAGGGTGTGTAAAGTAGAGAAACAGTCGACTGTGTTCTAGCCCTTCAAACTGGGTAAAATTTAGGATTATTAATGTGTCCCTCAGGAAAGACAATATATCTAAAAGCATATTTTCTTTCCTTCTTCACACATCAATTCTTAAGTTAAAATAACATCACACCTTTGGTTCTTATGTTATGAGTTAGTACTTTCCAAGTGCCAGTGTAAAGTCTACCGATGCTAATTGCCAATAAGAATTATATATTTTGAGAGAAGAGTGATAGGGGGAGCAAATTAACTCCAACCTAATTCACATTCCCTTGCCAAGTTTGAATTGGACCAATTTGCAAACTGAATTATCTCTGTAGCCCTGATTGAGTTTGTAATAATGCTGAAAGTTTTCTTAACTCATGGCAGTGCCTTTTTAATAAAGACATGTGCACAGCTGCAGTTTTGGTGCCTTGTAACGTATTGCTAATAATTGGGCTAATAAGATTTTAAAGTTAATTAAAAGCCTGGGAAAACCTATAAAATCTGATGCAGCTCAACCTGGTTGTTGACCAAGCAAAATTGAAAAGAGAGAAGAAGGATAAAACTTGTTCATTAGTGACTTAGCAATGATGGTCCTTTTAATAGTTTTTCTCTCTCCCTCTCTCTTTTTTTTTAGTAAAAAGTGACCATTCTTCCATTTCCCCTAAAACAATTGGCAACCATTTAATAATTTAAAAAAAAAATTCATTACCCATGATCACATTTCTTTTTTAAAAATAGAATGTCCTAAGTCAGCCAAGGGAGGTAATAGAGAAGTAAGTAACTTACCATTTTGTAAAACTTATTTGACCAAAATTTTGTAAAATTTATTTTCCACGAGAGCCTGGGACATGTTCCACCTCACCTCATGGCCCAAAGGGAACCTGGTTCTCCTTGTCTAGCTGCAACTCTCACAGCCTCCCTTAATACCAGGACTCCAGGCCCAACGTGGTGAATACTAATACAATTCTCTGATTTTTCAAAGGCTCTTCCAGCTTCTCCATTACAAGCCTGCCTCTTGCATTCCCTGCATGTTCTTTTTCAAAGCACAATTTTTCCTGCAGCTTTGTACAGAGTAGTAACACTGCTTCTCTTGTGTTAAGGTGCAGCCGTTCCATTATAAGAAGAGGGGCAGGGTCTTTGGGGTATACGCTGATTTCAGTATGGATCCCAACTGTAGTGCTGTATAGTCATTTGCAGGTGGTAAAATCCTGATGCTGCTGTGTGATTTGAGCTAATTTGGAAGGCTGCTTGCTTTCAAATCCCTCAGAATATTATGTTCTGGCCCAGTATAACCCAATACATGGTTTGGACCTCTGAAGTTATTTTTCCTTTCTTTCAGAAAGATTCTAGATAATTATTCTGAGCACCAAACCCAGGCTGCCCTCCTGTAGATCACATTGGAGTCTGTTTTGATCATTTGTAGTTTGGGTATTCTTCTTTAGTAACTGGGATCATTAAAAGAAACATATGATGTTCCAATGAGCTTACGTTGAATTTAGGTTATCTACATTTTAAAAATCCTATCTACACACCCCTTCACTGCTCTCCTCTCCATTCTCTGAGTGTGAAATTGTTGGTAGCTCAATAATGGGCTTTTGCACAATAATCTATATCTACTTCTCATTTGTTGTGTGCATATTTTATGTAATAGCATCAGATTCTGATCTAAGCAGCTCTTGCTGCCATTCTAGGGGCATAGCAGTTGTGCAGAGGTAGCTAGTTGCCTCCCAATGTGCATTCTCTCCTTTTATAGAAACATGTGTGATGTAATCACTGTTAGCCTGGCCTTAGGGCTGCTTGGAATAAAGCTTCCTCTATAGCTAAGGGTTACCATGGAACTAAATTCTGGTCAATGTTGCAGGCTGCTCAACTCTGCAAAGTGTCCTTATAGGGAGGCAATACCTCTTTCCCCCACCATTTTTGCATTCTTGCCAGTTGGAATGTGGATGTGATGGCTGAAGCCGGAGCAGCCATCTTGGAGAGAGGAGACCCAGAGCCTGAAACCATGGACTGAGGAGCAGCAAGAGAGAAGGAATCTGGGCCCCTGGCATTGCTGAATGCCATATGGCCCTAGACCACCTAGTACGAACTTCTTTGAGAGACATAAATGTTATCTGGCTTATTTTGGTTTTTCCGTTACTGGCAGTCAAACTGAATGCTGTGGATCTTATGTGTCCTTTGATTCTCAAAAACTCTTTCACAAACACTCTTCTTATTGTTTGGAATTCTTTCAAAAAGGCCTAAAGCCCATCATCTCACAGTTTGTTAAAAGAATTAATAGATATGAGTCCCTGACAGATTAGAATGCCTTGATTTACATACTCCCTAAAGGGTAAATGGCTGACACCGTGATCCCCAATTGCAAGATTTTTCCTTAAGCCCAAGGCTGGGAGGAAAGGGATAAGAAATTTGTCTAGCTTTAGTTGTGTTTTATGGGCACTATAAAACAGAGATTGATCTTTTTATGTGAAGGAAAGATTGATCTCTCTCTATGAAAGAAGGGAAGAAAAAAATCACGTGTGGAAATCTTTTTCAGCTTTGTTCAAATCAACTCAGAATTCCACTAACAGAGTCAGATAGTTATTGAGTGCCATTACCAAGAATCTCTTATTCAAGAGTCTGTATACAATGGCTCTACACCGGCAATAAGACAGGGGACCTGTTTTCAAAGAAGTACAAGTGTCGTCTGGAAATGTCTTAGTGTAGGCTTTTCAGAAAAACAGGCCCTGCGGAAAGGATTTAGTCACCAGTAGTTTATTTGTGATCCTTGGAAGCATGGGAAGGAAAGAAAGCATAGGTTCTGGACAACTATGTCATAGTCGTGTTAAGAATCTCTTGAGGAACCATGTGGAGCCCAGCTCAGGATCTCCCTAGCAAGGATGAGGAAACTAGAGTATCATCCACCAACTCTTATCCTTCATTGAAGGAGGGCTGCTCCTGAGGATGTTAACTCATGGGCATTTCTGGCTCATCTTGTGCATGGCCTGAGAACACTGTTGGGGACAGGCAAGAGATGCAGGAGCTGGGGGCAGGAAACCAGGAGCCTGTACAGGAACTGGGCACTAAGCTGAAAGTGACTTCTGGGGTCATCCAAGGGGCTAGGAAGAAGGCACCAACATCTGAAACAGCCCATCCCTCTTACTGCTTAGGAACACACTTAGTCTACTCTGTCCTGTCATGAAGAGAGAATGGCCACCATAAGGCCAGTAATAAATACTTGATGGTATAATCTTAGCATTTCAAAGGGAAGGATGATCACTGTAGACCATGGTGGTGAGGAGGGGTCTACGTATAACATGAAAATCATTTTAGCCTTGAAGGCTGACCAGGATTTAAGTAAGAGGAGAGAGGAGGAGGAAAGCCATACCAGAAATGAGACTTACTATGGGCAAGGGATGGGGTATAAACATGTGAAAAGTATAATCTGTGTGTTGGTGGCTAGACTTCAAAGATCTAGAGTAGGAGTAAAGGTGGAACAATATTCAGGAATTAAAATTTTTTTATTGAATTTATTGGGGTTATATCTGTTAATAAAACTATATAGGTTTAAGGTGTGCAATTCTACAATACATCACCTGTACATTGTATTGTGTGTTCACCACCCCAATTCATGTTTCTTTCCATCACCATTTATTCCCACACACCCCTTTACCCTCTCTTCAGGGACCTTATAATTTAGACTAAGTGTTCTGGCATGACTTCCTGCCAAGATATTCTTTTCTATTTAAATTTATACATAATTAAAATTTCTGATCTCAATTTAATGGAAAATATATGCTCTTACAGGGCAATTTTAAAGCAACTGTTCTCAACTTGTTTTTATTGTATCATGGTAGACATAGAAAATAATGCTAAAATACAGGGCATACTTCTAGATAGGATGTTTCTAATATTTTGCATGTTAACTCCAGTCTTCTCTCCAGTTCAAAGATGCCTATCAGAATGCAAGTACGAAACAAGAAAGGCATTAGCATGATTGAAAATAACCTAACATTAAAACAGAATAATTTGCAAATGTTGGTCCTTAAATGCTTATGAAGTAACAAATTATTTGTGGGACAGTTCAATGCTGGTTGTGATGTACCAGTGTCTCTAATAAGATGGCTGACAACTATTGCTTTAAATATAAAGGTTGCAGATGAATGGCCTGAAGGTAGAAGCCACAGGCAGACGTTTTGTGATTGTCCCCCCACCCCCACCCCAAAAAGAGGAGAAGGATCCCTATAAAACTAAGGCAAAGACAACAAGCTTAGCCCATAGAACCAGGAATCAAAACGGGAGTCAAAACCCAGGGATTTTTGTCCACTGTGCTGCCAACATCCTTGCACTCCAGCATTCCCACAAAGGACCTGGCTGGAGCTGGGGTGTACGGCTACCCTTGGGGATGGGGGGTGATTTTCTCCAGTTCATTTTTCCAGATCTCCTTCGTGCGTTTGCTTTAGTTGAACGGTCTAGGCATTTGAGTGTGAACTACCCACTTTGGAAGATAAAAAGGACCCCCAGTTTCTCAAGGTTGCAAGAGCCAGTTAGTTGGTACTTGGCCTTGAGTCTGAGAGCCTGTGTTCTCCACTGATACTAAGGCAATGGCCAGGGAATCTCAATTAGAGCATCTTTAACTGCAAAGACCTTTGTATCTTAGTGGAGACTATTTTTTAGCTCCATAATCTTCCTATCAAATATACCTTTCTGTCTCTTATGAGCCAATTGTTTTTCTCTCTACAAGAATACAATGAGCCCTGGCTGGTAGCACAGTGGATAAGGTGCCGGCCTGTGAACCCAAAGGTCACAGGTTCGATTCCCAGCCAGGGCAACATAAATAGGTTGTAAGCCAGGTCTCCAGTCAAGTCTGTGGCTGGAGGCAGGTGAAAAGCAACCATACATTGATGTCTCTCTCCCTCTCTGCCTCTCTCTCTTCCCCTCTTTCTAAAAATAATAAAATAAAATCTTAAAAAAAAAAAAAAGATAAAAAAAAAAAGAATACAATGAGTATCGTTAAGGCCCCTTCGATATGCAAATTCTAGTAAAGGACATCTAAATGCTTTGTTTCAGGCAGGATCAGCTTTATTAGTTGATTGTCAGTGGGATCAGTAAGTAGCCTTTAATAATTCAATAAGCAGCAAGTGTTTATTGAATAGATATTTAATGTGTCAAATGATGAAGAACTAGGAAGAAAGCAAAGTTAAGTAAGATGGGGTTAGGGAGGTGTGCTACTTCACACAGACCAAGGGAAGGCCTTTCTGAAGAGTCTTGAAGGGTCTGCAAGGAGAAAGGTATGCAGAGACTTGAGAGAAGAGTAGTTCAGCTGCTGGAACTGTAAATTCAGTGTCCTGAATTGGGTGTGTGCTGGCATTTTTTAAAAAATTAGCATTGTGGGTAGATTTCAGTGAAAAGTTAATGGGAAATTAGATTGGAAAAGTGGTTCGGGGTCAGATCACGTAGTACTTGTAGGTTAAAATAAAAAAAAAAATTGAATTGCATTCTGAACGGTGGGTTTTGAGCAGAGAAATGACACGATACAATTATTATTCAAAAGAATTATTCAGACTGCTATGGGGGAAATAGTCGATGAAAGTGGTCATGGGGAGACTAGTTGGAAAGCTATCTCAATATGGTGGTGCTGGGGTTTGGATGGTAGCCATGAGAGTGGCGAGAAGAGGGTAGAGCGGATGGATTTGCTGATGTGAGGTATGACATATAGAGAAACATCTTCATTGGTGGACTGTGAGGTGGGGAATACCACAGAAAGGAAAGTTTTGTGGGTGTGGATGGAAATCAAAGTTTGGTTTTAGATGTATTAACTTTGAGATATTCACTCAACTTCCAAGTGGATATACCAGGTAGGCATTTCTATAGACAAATCTGATGTTCAGAAGAGAATTTGAGGATGAAGAATTAAATTGGAGAGCTATCAGTATATTAAAAGCCTATAGCTGTGCCTTTTAAAAGAGTTTCTGTGTGCCCTCCACACTGCAACTACATCAAATGAAGAAGCTTCTGCATGACTAAAGAAAACATCAGCAAAATAAAAATGGAACCAACCATATAGGGAAATGTATTTGCCAATGATACCTCAGACAAGAGTTTGGTCTCCAAAATATATAAAGAAGTCATATAACTCAACACCAGGAAGACAAGCAATCCACTTAAAAATGGACAAAGGACCTGAACAGACACTTCTCCAAGGAGGACATACAGGGGACCCATAAGCATATGAAAGGATGGTCAACATCACTAACCATCAGAGAGATGCAGATTAAAACCACAAGGAGATACCTCCTTACACCAGTCAGAATGACCATCATTAACAAATTAACAAACAATGAGTGCTGGAGAAGTTGTGAAGAAAAGGGAACCCTACTGAACTGTTGGTGGGAATGCATACTGGTGAAGACTCTGTGGAAAACAATATGGAATTTCCTCAAAAAAAAAAAAAAAAACCGAAACGAAAAATGGAATTGCCTTTTGGTCCAGTGATCCCACCACTGGAATTATATCTGAAGAATACTGAAACACCAATTCAAAAGTATCTATGCACCCCAATGTTCACAGCAGTGTCATTTACAATAGCCAAGTCCTGGAAACAGACTAAGTGCCCACCAGTAAATGAGTGGATCAAAAGACTGTGGTACTTTCATATAATGGAATACCACACAGCAGAAAGAAAGAACTCCTACCTTTATGACAGCATGGATGGCATTGGAGGGTATTATGCTAAAGGAAATAAGCCAGGTGGTGAAAGACAAATAGGATATGATCTTACCTATAAGTGGAACCTAATGAACAAAACAAACCAGGATCAGAATAGAACTAGAGGTATGAAAACAAGGAACAGACTGAGTAATGGGAGGTGAGGGAGCCGGGGATAATGATGAGAAAAGGGGAAGGGTCTGGTCAAGGAACTAAGGAACATGTATAAAGGACCCATGGATATACATGGACAACAGGGTGGGGGCTGCTGGGGGAGCAGAGGGTGGGGTGGGTGGCGCAGGGAGAGCCATGGGGGAAATGTGGGACAACTGTACTAGAACAATAAAATATATATAAAGCCTATGGAACTGAATGAGATTATATTTGAAGTGAGGATGCATAGAAAATAGATTCAAACACCATACCCTGGAGGGAAGACTGAGGATC
This sequence comes from Noctilio leporinus, assembly GCA_004026585.1. Taxonomy (NCBI): domain Eukaryota; kingdom Metazoa; phylum Chordata; class Mammalia; order Chiroptera; family Noctilionidae; genus Noctilio; species Noctilio leporinus. The sequence goes on along the minus strand of PVIW01004635.1, from coordinate 97,315 downwards.
AATGACTGGGTTTGATTCACTGCTGGCACGGGCCAGGGCATCCCTTGAGCATCTGTGTCTGTCTCTGTCTCTCCATCATTGCTGACATGGGTATGTTTGTTTACATCTTGGCACTGGCTGGCACATAAGAGCTAGGCTTTCTGTTGGAGCTGATACGTATAGGTTAGCCTTTGTAAATTTAGCAAATCAAACCCATTTTTATTATTCATTACATATTTTTAAAGATTTTATTTATTTATTTTTAGAGAGAGGGGAAGGAAGGGAGAAAGAGGGGGAGAGAAACATCTATGTGGGGTTGCCTGGCCCACAACCCAGGCATGTGCCCTGACTGAGAATCGAACCTGCAACCCTTTGGTTTGCAGGCCAGTGCTCAACCCATTGAACCACACCAGCTGGGTCCTATCCATTTTAGAATGTCAGTTAAAATGTTTGTGTTTTCAGGCAAACATTTTTGTCTCTTGTTTGAGTCCTTTTCATGTATCTGTGTAAGTCAGTTAATTTCTAAAAAAGAGAAAATACACATATATAGAAAACAACTTTGAGCTAAATTATCTACCTCGCTTGTCTTGGTAATCTTTCCCTTATATTTAACCATGCCTGTCCTTGGAAATAGATTCCTTCAGGCAAGAATTTCAAAAGAGATACTGCTGCATAGCTGAGATATCTAGCTTTTTTCTCTCTGTCCATTTCTTTCCATTCTGAAAATAATTCTTAGGTAGCCATTCCAAGTGTCCGACAAGAAACAGAGGGGACTGCCCCATTTCTCAGGCTGATCAGTTCACGGGAGCAACTGCATCTCAGAAGTGGATGGGTTTTCTGGGAGTACAGGCCAAGAGGGCTCTTTGGAAAAAGCAGCATTTTAGACTCTCTTAGTGGTACTGGTAAAACTCTTCAAAGCGGTTCTTGCTGAGCTCACTGAACCCTGGACCTGAAGACGGGGGAATTCACAACTGTTATTTCCCTACTGTAATTTGCCATCCGTCTCAGGCCTCCCTGGTTTGAAGTTAGTCTTTTTTTTATTAGTTTTAATTTTGCCCCACCTGAAAGGAGTGCTCTGAGGGGTTAAAAGCTCTGTACCTTAGTATTAATTAAAATGTAGAGAGGTTTTAAATAATTTTTAAATTAATTATATTTACTTTGATAACACCCTCTGGGAAAAGAGCATATGGAGAATCAGCGTAGGCAAATTCTTCTAGGATTACAGATTTAAATGTCAACTCAGCTGACCTTTGTGAGTCCTGTTAGTCCTTTGCAATCTCTTTTAGGAGAGAAGTAGTTTAGCTTACTCACAATACAAACAAACAAACAAACAAACAAGCAAAAGGAAAAGTGCCCATCTACAAAATGGGCATTGTGCTTCAGGCTGAGGCTTCTTCTTTGGAAACACCAAATTCAACCTTTCTTTCCCTTTGGTTGAACTTTTCCCTCCGTACTTGCCTTCAAATGTTCTGTAATTATTCCCCATACTATTAGGCAGCTCTGCAATATTTCTATTCCTAATAGGAAATATGCGAAATGAAAGTCTACCATTTAGGTCTCTATCCCTGGCACTCCACTAACTTAAAAGCAGCAGGCATTGCTGAGGGAGAAATACCTGTCAAGATAGGTATTTCTTGATATATTATATCAAGACAAGGGAGCCAGACTAGGGCAGATGCACCAGGTCACTGCTCTGGCTGCCTGTGCTGACAGGGGTACCACGGATGAGGTAATGACCCAGGAAGGGGTCTCTCCCAGCCACATATGAGACCAGAGAGGAGGCTGTCCTAACCCTAATAGAAAACAGTCAACTCTTGCTGCTCAAGAAAAACCCCAACCCTGTTATTTAACAAGTTTCTGAGGGTTTTAGTGAGCAATACAACTTCATAAATGGATGGTAACCAGATAGAAAAGTACCACTCTCAGCCCAGACTTGGAGACACCTAAACCAGTCAGGCCAGTTTATAATTACAATGTTGTTATTAGATGTTACAAGTGTTGTAATTAGATGAGTCATTCATTTATCAGAACTTGACAAAATGTGAATTTCAGTGCAGAGGCTTAAAAGGGAAATTTTTCTAGTTTTTGAATGACTGACTTTATTTTCTTTGCTGAATTTCATTGAAGTTGTGGGTCCAGGAGGAAAAAAAAGGTCTAATTCTTTCCTTTCAATGAAAGTGAAACACTACATTTGGCTTTGATATAAATCAAACCCATTGGAGACCAAGTTCATGTGGCTGAATTTATTTCCCCAACTTTTGCTTTGTGTTGGGCCTCTGTTACTCGTGGGTGGGCAAAGAATTCAGACTTACCTTACACTTCATTTTCAGCCACTATTTTTATTGAATATGTACTGCAATCCTCCTTCTTTTTAAAACAAAGACATTTTCAATTTAGAATTGTGAAAGAGTATGAATGATTTTATGCTAAATGCTAGCTTGAAGGTGGAAAAAAGATGGAAAAATATAATAAAGTTAGTTGGTATGAAACTAGAGTTTAACCTAAGGCTTGAAACTTTTTCCAGTTTATATTATGTCTGTGGTATAAACTATTACTTTGTGTAATTCTTTAGGATCTTCCTAGGCATTTTATCAAGATTGCTTTCTTGATTAGTCAACCAGCTTTGCATGTTTGGGATATGGGTGGCACACAGCCTAAGAATGGGCAAAAACTGCAATGCATATTGGGACTTTCAAATCTCACTGTCATGGTAATAGATTCAGAACTCCTAAAATAATACTTCTTACACTACCATCACCAAGATTAGCCCTACTTACAAATTCAAAACTAAGATCTTGTTGACAAATCAAAATGGAAGTCAGGAGCTCATGAATCCTAGTTAGGTTAATTCAAACTGAAATTTACTATGGCAGAAATGCAATATGAAATTTCCAAACATAGATTTTGATGCAAATTTCATTCTATGATGAGAAATTATTTTAAAGTTATCTCAATGGGACCATATAATAATATTAAAATGTAAAACATAACTGGGAAGTGATATGATTACATTATAAGAATTAAATAACATGCCTTTACCCAATTATACTAGAAAAAGCATATGCTAACTTGCTATAGGACCCACCCAAAGTCTGTTCACCGAAATGTCTTCTTGTAAAGAGATTTGCCTATACCATTTTCTAAGTTTTATCTTGTATAGACTTTCTCTGTACCTCTTTTGTTGGGTCTTTCAATTGTGCATGTGCCATCATCAAAATAAATAGGTGAAGTGCTAAAGTCAGGTGAGAGTTTGTGTCCTTCAAGATTTTAATGCACTTATGAATCCCCCAGGGCTCTTATTAAAATTTTGATTGTGATATGGAAAACCTGGGGTAGACCTGAGAGTCTAAAAGGTTTTCTAAAAGATTCCAGGTATTCCAATATTATGGGTCTGCAGACCATGCTCTGAGTAGCAAGGCTTCAGATGGTATAAACTGAGACTCTTGGGGAAATAAGATTAGTTGGAGCTTAGAAATCCTGGTAAAATGGGGTGGGGAGGAAGAAGGAAAGAAAAGGTAAAGAAGAGGATTTGGACATTACCGAGGAGGGTCTAGAATGCCAAAGTTAGGAGTTAGGACTTAAGCAGCAAGGCCCATATTAAAGATGTCTAATGTGACAGGCCATGCTAGATGGATTTGAATAGGCTTACCAACAGTCAAGGCAAGGCACACATAGCAAACAATGCTATCACCGCACAGGGGGAAAAGGTGAGCTTTTACATGGAGAAATCTGGGTTAAAAGAACAAAAGACATAGGCTTACAGGGATCCAAACATGCCCAACGAGCCCCTTGTTGGTGGAAAGGAAGAAGTGAGCAGGAGAAACAACTGAACAGAAAAGATTTTTCGGCATTTTGTGTTTGGTTATACATTGTGAAGAAGGACATGGTTTTAGGGGTGGTGGGACATCAAAGACCCCAGTGGGCAGTTGAACATAACATGAGTGGCACTCAACCGAGGGTTCTTCTTAGCAATTAAAGATTATTTAATCAGACCTGAAGAATTTAAGATGTATAAATAAGTAATTTCTTTCATGGCAAAAACACAAAGAAAGAAGAGCCCATTATTCAGACTGCTTTGGGAGTTGTTTGCAGACTATGGAAGAAAGAAGGGGCACATGTGAAGAAGGTGGGAAGAGGCTGGAGAGAGGTTTACCGAGATTAGGAAATTGTCAGTGTCCATTTCAGGCATTGGACACTGGACACTGTATGGTAATAGCCACTGTCATTGTAGACAGGCCAGTTGTGAAGTCTTTATTTCTTCCACCACTTACCTTCCTTCCCCTCAAAGCTTTCCATTAGCCCACAGCCATGTGGTCAAACAACAGTTGTCCCTGAAAGGTGCCTCCATCTCTGTGGGACAGGGACAGAAAGTCAGGAAAGGTGATCAGGAAGAAGCCAGGCTTGGGCCAGCACAGAACCTGACCTCACACAGTTACTATGGTCCCAGAAACCCAGAGTTCTCCCCTGGATGCTTTGCTAATCTGAATGCACCCCAGAGGAGAGTGAAGGGGAGGGGAGCTGTCCTTTGCCTTTGCTTGTGTTATAGAAGAGTGGAATCTGGAAGACGCTCAGAGATTTATGAGAAAAAAATGATATCTGTTACCAGTACATTAAGAATAAGAACTTGCACCCTGGCTGGTGGCACATTGGATAAGGCGCTGGCCTGCAAACCTATGGGTTGCTGGTTTGATTCCCAGCCAGGGCACATGACCAGGTTGTAGGCCAGGTCTCTAGCCAGGTCTGTAGCTGGAGGCGGGTGAAAGACAACCATGCATTGATGTTTCTCTCCTTCTCTGCCTCTCTCCTTCCCCCTCTCTCTAAAAATAATAAATAAAAAATCTTAAAAAAAAAAAAAAAAGAATAAGAACCTAAGCTTTCTTGACTTTCATAGTGGTGATCTTTTCACTCTGGCTGAGGGAAATAGTGACAGGCGTTAAATATAGAGGGTATATACATAGAACCAACCTATCTTGTCTCTGAGTCCATGGGAGCCTTGGTTTTTGCATTCATTGACATTCATTTTTAGTCTTTTTGAATTCAGGACATAAGGTGACATTTTTATATTTACTTTGTTTTGCATGTTCTGAATAGGGGAAAACATTCAGTGGATGCTTTGGGCAGCTCCACATTGAAATACTAGGTGGCAGTCTAACACTACCTTTGGGGATTTAGATTGCCTGTCGGTTCTTTTGAAATGGTATTTTCATGAAAATTAGGGATATTTTATAAATAACTAGGAGGAAGCTTTACAGAAATAAATAACTGAGGTGTATTACATTTAAACTGCTTTTCCTCCAAACTCTACATGAAATTGCATGTTGTACATGCAATTGAATGAGATATTGAAAGCTTAAGACTTAGGAAGATAAACAAAGGACATAGGTGTTTCATAGACAACACACATGACAACAAACATAGACAAAAACACTTAATCTGTAATAAGAAAGAAAATTCAAACTGTATGAGAACATTTTCATTACCTCCTGACTTGATGGAATTATTCCCAAAAGTTCTATCCTGAAAAAAAATTACAGATGTGGTCGAAGATTTATGTATAAGCACGTTCCTTGATGTTTTATTTATGATAATCTGAAGACATTTTTGCTTAGAAGGTGGTATTTCTTAAGACTGATTATTATGCAATTTTAATTTATAAGACTTGCAATTTAGTTAGTCTCTAATGAAATCGTATTAATTATGGGCAATTAATGTAAAAATGCAAACACATAATATTTAAAACACACTGAGACAGAGTATAAATTAGCCCCTATTGGAAGGACCGAGTTTGTTGTGAAGTTCAGGGCTATTCAAGAGAATTGATCAGATCTAAGTAGATTTAAGTAGGTCAGTGCTTGGGCTGATGGTGAAGGGACAGCATTATAACCCATGGATCCCTGGTGGCTCCTGGTGGTTCTCAGAATCATGTGAGTGTCCGTGTCAGGACTTAATGCCACACCAAGGGCTGCCTTCAATTTGCAGGTTTTCCAATGGCAACTAAATAGGAAAGAAAAGATTCAGAAAATCAGAAAGAAACTCAAATCTCCCTCCTGATTATTAAACTATCATCATCTGTAAATATTTTGCCACATTGACAAACATGCTAATTTCTTTCTTAACACATTCTTTCCTATCAAATATGCCATTTTTTTTGTCAATCGCAGAAGGTTACAATTGCGTGGCTCATCATTTGTTTTCTGTAATGATGTGGAATAAAGAAGAGTAAGGAAAAATCAATAGAATTATCTGGCTGAAGAAGTTGCTTGTTGCATTTTACTAGAAATAGATGAATGGGATGTTTAACTTATCTGTTTGCTTAATTTATTGATTCAAATTCTTGCTGCCTTTATTGTGGAAATAGCAGATAAAATGAAGGAACCTTTGGTGAAATGGTCTGACACCTTGACAACTGTAAAGTATGTAGAATATATAAACTTAATTTTAGCATTCAGTACCCATTATACATTTTTTAAAAGCCTCAATTTTTGGATGAACACATTTAAAAAATAAGAGGCACATATAGTCCCAAATGAAAAATATAATTATCTAAGCAAAGTCAAATTTCTTTTGCTGTCATTCGACATACCTGCAATATAACTTGTTGAAAACCCAGTTGGGTAGTAACTTCTGCAATGACTGTGCTTTCAGCAATTCATATTTATTTATATTTTTTCTTGTGAATAACAGAAAAGCTACATCAAGATGCCCCCTGGTTGTATTTTTCCAGAACCTGTCCTTTGATAAGGAAACTGACTGTGAGACTTCTAAGTTCCTTCAGAAAATTTTACTATGATTAGAAAAACACATCACTAGCCATAAGGAGATTTTTTGTACTACTGAGCTGTTTAGCTGCATCTTATTTCTATGCTTTCAGTCTGCTGACAAGGCCCTCCCCTTTGTGTGAAATGACAATGCTGTGCACCCATTGTGGTCAATTCCACGGAGAATGATATACTATCCCTTGGGGGAGAAACAGTGCTAATCATCCCCCAAGTCCTATCATTTCACAGATGAGCTTGTACATTTGAGTGGCTTTCCAGTATAGGGCAAAATGTACCTACTCTAATGAGATAGCTGGAACAACAGATTATATTACAATGGAACACACACAAAAAGCTTATAATATTACTCATCATTTAAAAAATTTGTATACTTGAAACAAGTGTTTAATCTGCCCCTTATTTGTACCATCAATAAGGTGGGGAGCTGGAAAGAAAGGAATTAGATGGATTTTAGTAAACCCAAGTTTTGAGGGAAACGGAAACATTGGGGAGGGTAGATGTTTGAATTTCATTTCTTTGCATTTTAAATGTTCCTTTTAAAAATTATATTAAATTTATTGGAATGGCATTGGTTAATAAGATTATATGTTTCAGGTGTACAATTCTATAGTTTAGCATCTGTGTATTGCACTGCATACTTGCTACACAAAGTCAAGTCTCTTTCAATCAAGATATATTTGATCAGCCTATATACCCTCTTCTACCTTCCTCGCCTTTCCTTCCTGTCTTGTAACCATCAAATTGTTTTCTGTGTCTATGAGGGTTTTTGCATATCTTTTACAATTATATTTCAGTGCAACTTGAGATTATTTTAATAAAAATGCTGATGTTTTGTAATGGGTTGCAGAATTTCTCTTTTGTTTGTATGAATTTACCTATTTGTCTAATCTTTGTGTCAAGGGCTCGGTTATCTATTGTTCAGGATTATTTCTTGCCTATGTTTCTACTTTTTCAGAAACATTGGAGATAAGCTCTATTTGATTTTCTGGTGTCTCAGTAAGTTCAGAAGCTGTGGGATCCTGAAGAAACCACTTGATTCAGCCCTTTCATTTTGTGAGTGAGAAAAGCAAAGCCTGAGGAAGCCTTAATGTCTGTCCAAGGTCAATGGCAGAGCTGAGGTGAAAATCAGTCTCTTGCCTGCCTGAAGTAGGGTGATTTCCTATTTCATCATTCTTGCCTCCCACGTAGTTTCTGTTCTCAAAATTTTTCTCAAAGGGTCATATTTATAGCACTTATAACTAACATAATTTTATATGTATATAAGGGAGTATTTGATCAAAGTCTATCTTCCCTACTAGACTGTACATTGCATTGCTTAACAGAGATTTTGTCTGCTTTTGCTGACCATGGGCTTCCTAGTACTTGCACAAAATGGTATACATTGTAGGTGTTCAGCAGCTCTTGAGATGCAAGATTTTCCTGGATTAACCAGGTGGGCCTTGTAGAATCACATTGTCATAACAAGTGTCAAAATATAGGGAGGCAGAAGGGTCAGTTAGAGAAGGCCAGGTGCGGAGTGAAGCCACAGTATTGTGATCGCTGGCTTTGAAGATGAAAAAAGCCACAGCCAAACAAGGGAGGAGTCTCTACAAGTTGGCAAAGGTGAGGACTGGATTTCTCCCTAGGGCCTCCAGAGGAACACAGCTCTGTAATCATCTCGATTTTAATTGCACAAGACTCATTTTAGACTTCTGATCTACAGATAATAAGTTTGTAAGATAAGATTATGTTGTTTTATGCCCCTATATTTGTGATTATTTCTCACAGCACCATAGGAAACTAATACAAGCTCTCTGCTTAAAATTCTACCTTTCTCCAACAACCTTATGTAAAGCAGAACCCCATACTCCCTCTTTTCCCTGTTTTCCTCCTACTCCCCACCCACCATAGTCTCTATGCCAGCCCATCATTTGATATGTTCATCGTACAACTCAAAACTGGTGATCATCTTTCACTTATTCTCTGTCATCTTCACTAAAATGTGTTCTTTGAGGGCAGCAACAATATCTCATTCACCATTGTATCTTCAGAACTAGTGCCTGAAAGTTTGTAATTGTGTGCTAACAAATATTTATAAACAAGCCATGTCTGGGCTGCCCAATACAGTAGCCACTAGTTGCAATGTGGCCATTCAAAACTGAGATGGACTGTTATAAGTGGAAAAGACTGATTTCTAAATCCTCATATAAAAAATGAATATAAAATACTTTATATTTAAAAAATAAATATCTTAAACATATTATTCAAATAAATACTAGTATTTCTACCTTAATTACCAGTTGAAATATGTATTTGGACATATTGGATTACACAGATATTTTATTTAATGTTAAATTGTTGAAGGTAGTTTCACCTACCTTTTTTTTTCTTTTATTAATAGTGCTACTAAGAACATTAACAAGTTATGTGTGGGGCTTATATTATATTCCTACCGGACAGCACTTATTCAGATTGTGAGTTTCTTGAAAGAAAAACCTCATTGTATGACCAAAAATGGCTCAATAATGTTTGTTGCATAATACTTGTTCAATAAAAGTTATGTTGTCAATATATGTATTATTGCACCAATGCATGTTATTATGCCAAAAGAGAAGACTTGCATTCAACAATTTTAACCAAAATGTGGCTACGTATGTTTTCACCTGATTAATTTTCTAATTGTTTTTATAAGGAACACTGTTAATGTGTTATAAATTAGTAACTGGAAATACAGCAAGATGGCAAAATGCTATGTTAGACATTTTTGTGTTATATGATAGAATGGAATTCTACCTCCAGGGATGCAGCTTTTTATAAAGCACCTAGTTTTTAATGGAACATTTAAAACCATATCTAAGGAAATCCATTAAACCATGGTTCCCAACCTCCAGGCCACGGATCGGTACCGGACCAGGCTTGTTAGGAACTGGGTGGCATAGCAGGAGGTGAGTTTGAATGTAATGTGCTTGAATCATCCTGAAAACACCCTCCACCACCGCCCTGGTCCATGGAAAACCTGTCTTCCCCAAAACTGGTCCCTTGTGTCAAAGGGGTTGGGGGCTGCTGTATTAGGCAATACTTCTCACTCTCTCACTGTCTACAAATCACTCTGAACTTCCAGGGAAAGTGTAGGCGGGAGCTGGGAAATGGAGGTATTTGGGACCTAGCCTAGGAACTGCCCAATCCCAGTTTGCTGGAGTTTTCTTTAACATCCACTCTTTTGCCTGAAAAATTCATGAGATGATTACATTCTACTCTAGAATTCATCTGTATTTGTTTTAGTGTAAAAAATTTTGCTCTGTGGTCCAAATCTTCTGGTAAAATAGCTACTCCATGCTTTTGTCTGAGCCTGTTCAGTCTCTGGTGTGCTGGTAGACCCGTGGCACCAGCACTGAACTTGCGAACCCCAGAACTGGGGTCCTAAGCCTTGATGTTCTGGGGGATTCTTGCACAGCTGCAGTGACAGTTGGCCCAGCAGTGAGCTGGTAGAGCCAGTAGGGGTGGATGAAAGGATTCTCCCTGTTGAAGCAGCAATGGAGGAAGGTGAAGAGAAGGAAGAGCAGCAAACTGTCAACAAAGATACAGAGAGGCCTGTGTTTATTGCCAAGACAAATAGGCAGATCAGCTTTCTCTCTGATTGCTTTTCATATCCTTCTGGTTTCAGGCTGCCTTTGAAATTGGGGTGTGTGTGTGTTCACATATGTGCTTAGTTATGCATGCACCCTTGAAGGGAACACTTGCAATCCTTTTGCCTATATAAAAGTTGTGAAAAAGGGAAAGATAGAATGTCATTATTTTTGAACCATTCTTTTTCCTGCCTAAATCTGCAGAGACAGCCTGGCCCATCTTCTCTGTTTTGGTAACTGGGAACTTGCATACACCATGTTATTTAATCCCCATTTCAGCCCTGAAAGACAGAGGTGGGTTATTGCCATTTGGTAGAGGAGCAAACTGAGTCTCAGGGAGATTTCGAAGTTTGGCTGCAGTCTATTTGCAAACTGAGTTGGGATTAAGAGACTGTCTTCCTGCCCTGTTCCCATCCCATTTTCTTGTCTCCGCAGGGTTCAGAGACCAGTTTAACTTGATTCTACAATTTCTGTTTAGCGCCTTTAACAGATTAGGGACCTGTGCTAAACTTACAGGAATATACAAAGATGAATAAAGACATGTTCTCTGCTGCCTCGCAAGCCCAAACTTTGCCCCTCCATGATCCTCATGATACATTAGAGGGATAGTAACCATTAGATGGCGTTCTCTGGGCAATTCAGCCCGAGTAGTCCAGAGTTAAATGTTCTTACTTAACATTAGCAGATGGTGAATGAGGCAACAATGTCTGTACTAGAAACAAAACAAAAGTCATAAAAAGAATTGGCACTTGGGCAGAAAAGATGAACCATCATTCCTGCGGGTCCTTTGTCTCAATCATTCAGTAGAAGGGAAAAAAAAAATCACTTTATAAATCAGCTGAAGTTGGTCTCATTCTGCCATTTGCAGAACATGGAGTTACTTGCTTAGCCTGATGAATGGATGTCTGTGCTAAGAAACTGACACAGAGACTTGTATGACTTACAGCGCAATTATTACTTATGTCCTAGAAAAGACTTATTTATTTTAGCTTATATCCTGGTTTCATTTTGTGAAGCATCTTCTTTATACATTTGCTTTGGAAAACAGGAGTAGATGCCGGTATAAAAAGAAGCTTTTCTATTACTGCAACTGAAATAGAATTTTGAAAGGGAGTGATACAAAAACAATGCATTTATTCTTTGCATTTTATCATCAGAGGCCAGAGCCAAAGGAAAATAGCAACTTCATTTTTATAAAATTAAGGTTAACCTGAAATTATGGTTGGATTTCAGTAAGTGCTAAAATCAGAGTGAGAAGACCCCAAACTTATTAGTCCACAACATGTTGGTTTCTTACATTTTGGTTATCAGGGTCTAAAGAGGATAGATACAATTTATCTTCATGTAAAAATACATATTTAGACATACTATTTACACATATGTGTGTGTGAGAGAGAGAGGTAGAGTCTGTTCAGAAAATGTCCAACCAGTGTTAATATGATGAGAATGGTTTGCATGACATCAGTGTAACCTGGCAGCCAAGGAAAGTGGACTGGAATGCCCATGTGTGAACAATGACGACTTCACTGTACTAGCCAGCGGAGGCAGTAGACATTGCTGAGTAAGCATGTGTACTGTGTGGCTGTCACATTCAAGATGAGCAAATAGAGAAATGAATCTGTATCAAATTTTGTGTTAAATTTGAACATTCCTCCACAGAAACTCTTTCGGTGATTCAGAAGACTTTTGGGGACAATTCAATGAGTGCAGTGCAAATAAAAGTGCAGCACAAACACTTCAAAGATGATTGAGAATCTGTTGAAAGTGATCCACATTCTGGAAGGCCTGCAACAGATAGAACACCTGAGAATGTTGAACACGTACAGGTAGCATCAACAATGATCAGTTACTGATAGTATGAGAATCTAGGGATTCCAAAATTCTAATGTGTCCAGGGTTTTGATGCAGGATCTTGGCATGAAATGTGTCATGGCAAAATTTGTTCTGTGGCTTCTACCACTAGAACAGAAGGAACATTGTGCTGCAGTTGTTAGAACTGTGTGAGGTCCCAAGGTGCCTACTTTGAAGGGGACCGAGGCATCATTGTCCCATGTACCATGTTTCTTGTATTTTGTATCTTCTTCGATAAATGTTTCTATTTTTTCATAGTGCATGGCTTGATACTTTCTGGACAGGTTTATACACATACTCACATGCACACAAACATATACATAAAAGCTTGTTTGCAAAACTCAAATTCTATCTTTATCTTTTTAAGAAAGCTCAAAAGCTGAGCCTACAATTTTTGCTCTCTGTATCCTATAATCTCAATACCTCTGGGGACACGAGCTAAAATGCAGCTACAGTATGTAATCTGGTAATTGGGCATACCTCTAAGTCATTTTTCTAGTATTCCCCCAAGAGTTTTGGTGAAAGTTGAAAATTAATCTTTAAATCATTCAGTTTTATATTTTAATGTGTGTTATGAGTCTTTTTCTTCTTCCTAGATTATGACATGTCAACTTTTTAAAGCAAAATTAGAACTGTACCTTTTCATTTTGTAATCATTCTTCTTTTGATATGCAACATGGGATTGCCCATTGTACATCTGATTCTCAAAGTCAACAATAAATTATCTCAATGAACACCAAATATCAGTATCCATTGGGCTGGCAGCCAAGTTAGCAGATTTGTAGTGAATTAACACTAGAATTTTTTGATGTCTGGCACATGTTGTATTTTATACATTCCTGCAAGAAGCTACTCTACATGTTTCTTTTCTAAATGATAAAGAAATCTAATTATTTAGTAAATTCCAGGCTTTATCTCATCCTCCCTATTTCTAATTACATTATGGTTTAGAAAGTAATATTTGTGGCTAATTTCCCCCTTTCCCACATTTACAACTACCACCCTTCCACCCATTGCCCTATCCCCCATGCCTTACCTAGCCACCAGCCAAAACAGGATTGCTTGACTTAGCTGTTCATTTATCTTATTTAAAACCTTCTTTGTAAAGCTTTCTACCTGGTAATTTTGGTGACTTTTAGATAGAAATTCAAAGAACAGAAGGGGGAAGTTGAAGTTTGCTTTTACTTTTACTGTGTAACCCAAGAAACGTATGTCACATATACTCTGTGGGTTTAGCAGAGTTGACCTTGCATCATGTCCTTGGGTCTCCTTTCCTATTATTTTCTTTCCTTCCTTCTCATTTAGGTAGGCCAATGAAATATTATAGAAACAGCCATTGAAAAAATAGATGGCTAGATATAAATCAAGATAATTGTGTAGCTTATTACATACACTGTGTAATGTTTTAATTTTTCATGTTGGCTTCAATTTTAAAATCCAGCTAATTTAATAAAATTTCTTTCTTCTTATATCCCAGATTCTCCCACCTCATGGCTGCTTTGAAGATTTTCCTTCTTCCTAGCTCAGTTTGGTAAAATTCTTCTCCTTTCTTCCCTTTTCCCTTCTTCCACCTGTCTGATTCTTTGTATTTCTCTAATTATTTAAACTATTAAGTTTCAGAGAAACCTAGAATAATTTTGTTAAACAATAAAGAAACCTAACTCCTAGGTGGGGTGGGGAATGGGGAAGTGAAGCTGAGTGGCAAAAATAAAATGTTTGTAGAGCATGGGGTAGAAGGAGCCAGGACAAATGTGGGAATGTTTGCACATTAACTTTGTCCCCTAACATCTAAATAGAGACATCTAATTTTCCTTTGTTTCCATAGACTTGTCTTTCCCCATTATCAAACTTTTCATCTTATATCCAAATTTGGAATTGGAAATTAAGGCCTCCCAATATCCTAAAAAGAATTAATCTATAGCATTTGAGCAGAAATCCTGTATACTTTCATTTGAGCAGAAATCCTGTATACTTACATATTTGTAGCAATTCTTTTCAATATTATGGGTCATGTAATGAGGGAAATCCACAACAGAAAATTGATACATCATCCTGTGGACATATATTGAAAAGTAAGCTTTTCAGAAATCAAAAATTTTCTTGATGTTCTATGTAGCATCTCCTAGTACTATGCATATTACAAAATGTGAGGTGCAACCCCTGTACATTGTTATTCTAGTCAGGCCTCAACAAAATACTTTTTCTAAACCCATCATTAAAAATCTTCCAAAAATGAGGCTAATGTCTCTTTTTAAGAATTTAAACATTTCTGAAACTATGCTTAAAAATATATAGCCACATACAGAAACATGAAAATAAAACAAATATATATTTTAAACATATGAAAAAGTTCACAAATTTAAACAAGTGGACAGTGTCAATTGAAAACTGCCACTAACTTATACCACACATATAATATCCACAACTAAGATGTGATGATTATCAGTTTTGAATTTATATTATACCTGTGGAGAGATTTTTTTAATTGAATATATTTTTTAAAATCACACTTTTGTATGCATATCAAAAGGAAGAGAAAGCAAAAATGGTTAAGGCATTTCTAAAATTGTTCACATCCAGACTTTAGTTCTTTGGAATCATTGTTGTCTCAGAGCTGTTGGTATCTCTGATTTTTCCACTCACTGCCACCCATTGGGCCATCCAAGAGATTGATGGTGTAGCATTTCTTTAAAAAAATATGTATAAATACATTGATGTACCTGGTATAGCATACTCTATTCAAGAAGTTTTTCATCATTTTAATAGACTATTTTCACATTTTATTCATTAGTTCCTATATTTCATTATAAACACAATTAGAAGTCTTATTCTTCTGATACATACACCACTTATTGAGTTCAATTATCTAATTATTGAGAAAAATAGTGTTAGCATAATAAATACAGATTTCAGAGAGAATGAGTAGGTTCTATCAAAAGTTCATCCCAATCAGGCATAAAAGTGCCTATTATATTACAAACAATTCCATGAACAGTATTATGTTCAAAAAATAGATTTTAGATTTTACCATTACTCTCTAAACATGCTCAAGTTAATTTATAGACAGATTAGATACATGAATGCTCAGAAGTACAAAGAACTATAAATACTTACACATCACCTGCCAGCCTCACCATTTATGAGATAACAAAGTTTCAGGTGACCACTGAAGGTGCACTAGTTCATTAGTTGGAGTGATCATATGACACTATGTCCATCTGAACCCTGAGGAGACATTTTGGATTACTGTGAATTGATAGGAAACAATTTTATTTGTTTTTCAACTGATATACCATGGCAATTTTATGGTATGTGAGCCCTTCCTAGGCAAACCACTTAATGTATTATTAGTATTTTTGTCCTCTATTACCTTTGTATTTTATTTTAGTTAATTTAAACTTTAGCTGAGATACATTATTATGTTAGTTTCAGGTGTACAACAGTATGGTGAGACATTTCTGTAACTTACAAAGTGACCACCCTGATAAATGTAGTACCTATCTGATACCACACATAGTTATTACAAAATTGACTATATTCTCTATGTTGCACTTTCCATTCCTGTGACTGTTTTTATAGATGGTAATTTGTATATCTTAATTCCTTCTTCTTTCTTTCTTATCTTTAATGTTAATTAATTTTTGTATCTAAGTAAATATATAGACATAGTTTTTTTCCAAAATGAGAAAGTGCTAAAGATGATGTAGCATGTCCTAAAAGAGTGTTCCAATATTG
Organism: Noctilio leporinus; assembly: GCA_004026585.1. NCBI lineage: Eukaryota > Metazoa > Chordata > Mammalia > Chiroptera > Noctilionidae > Noctilio > Noctilio leporinus. Next base: position 81,366 of record PVIW01004635.1, on the reverse strand, counting down.
TGTCTGGGTTTTTCCTTGAGGCAGCAGATCCTTATTTGCAAGTTATGATGCCTGTATATTCTGAATTTTACCAGAAGGTGTCAACAGAATATTTTCAGATAATAATCATGATTCGTATTTCTTCCTCAAATGGACCTTAAATGTCTTGTTGACAGAAACATTGTGGGGTTATGATTGTCCTGTTGGGTCAGTAGGAATAACAGCCAAGTTGTAACATGCGCAGGTAATGAGAAACTAAATTTGAAATTCCACCCAGCTGACAGAAATTGTGAGATGCATTCTGATTTTATAGATGTAAAATATGAAAAATTGTTTGCTCAGAATTGATAAGCAATGATGGTCATTTTATTAGATGGCAGACATCTTGTTTGATTATTCTGAGAAAAAAAAAAAAAAAAAGAATCACTGAACCAATCATTTATTTTACCATGATGGCCTTACTTGAAAGTTCATTGACTACAATACTGACAGTCATCTTAAGTTTCTATTGATTCTAGATCGTAGGGAAATGATGGGATATTGAAACCTTATTTGATAAGATTTCAGTCTTGTGTCTCAAGTAATAGGTGGTTAAAGCACCCAATCATGGATGATGCTCAGATCCTTTTTCTGGGAGCTGATTTTTAACCTTGGGGTGCAGGCAGATGCAGGTCACAGGGAAAAATGACATGGGCTTTGAAGCCCGAAGGTCTTGGACTAAATCTTGGCTCTATAAGCAGCACCCTGAAAACCCTTAGTTCCTTTCCCTTTTCTACATAAAGAGGTATGTTAATATTCATTTGCAGGATTATTTAAAGGTTAGAATTGTTAAAACCTGGTTATATATGATCTACCCCTATCTGGGTATCAGGATGATGGTTACAACTGTCACTAGGGGCTATTTGGTTCAGTTTCTTTGTTTAGCTTTCACTTAAAGTGATATTTAACTTATGATTTTATGAAGACTAAAATTTAGTGAAATAGTATAGAGTAAACCATGAAAAAAAAAATTTTAATGACATACACATGTACATGGCCTTTAAATGGTGTTATGAGTCAATTATAATGTGTCTTTGCCCCACTAACTCTCAGTTTCTTTTCATCAAACTGGGTTGGTTGAGCCCCTAGCTAAGAATGACAATGGTCCTATTTCACATCTACTTCTATTATGAATCTCCTTCTCCCATTACCTGACTAAGCAGATTCTTCTTCTCCACTGTAGTGATTGTGTATGGATCCCTTGCAGTCTCTGATGGGCAAGTTGTTTTCTTCCACCATCGCTGAGAGTTTTAATTATCTGATGTGCAAAGCCTACATCTTAAACTTGTCAATTTATCAACTATATTCATTTTGTTCTAATGTCCTTAGCCCTATCCATTATTGCATAGTTTCTTCTAATACATATGGTGTACCAACCTCTTCATTAAAAGAAATACAACAAACTGCCTTTTATCAGTAAGCAAGTTGGATTTTTATACTATTTTTTCATTGTTTTTTGCTCAGAAATCTTTTCTTCCATGTTTGCTTCCATTTTCCCACTCATAGAAGCCTTCCGCAGCAGCTGGGGTCAAACCCAGCTTATATCCTTGTTTTTCCTTTCCTTTTTGCCTTTAAAATTCACTTATACTTGGATTACACTCCTATGGAGAGATTCTCTTTGATGTGTGTCATGGGAGTGAAATAGTTGTCTCCGCAAGTTGCAGGAGACAGGATGGTGCCCGTTAACTATTACTTCAATTATCTCTATTCTGGGTTTGAATATTTACTCTGCCACTTGCTGGGGTTGTGACCTTGGCCATTTCACATAATATCTCTGAACCCCAATCTTCTCATTTATAAAAATGAAGATAATCTTACTTTGCTGAATTAATGTGAATGTTAAATAAGATGGTACTTGTAAAGTGCTTGACACAGACAAAGCCCTCAATAAATAATCATAATTATGTAGTGTGCCCTCATCTTGCATTCAGTGAGCAATGTGGCATTGAGCCCTCCCATTTGGAAATTATTCCACCACCCCTAGACTGATGTGCTTTGTGGCTTCTCCCTTGAGCTATCTCACTGCTGGTGGGCAAGGAAGAATTGTCTTTAATAGCCCAAATACCACAGCCATAGTGCACATATTTTTAAAAAAGCAAACTTAACCTTAAGAACTTGTTTTCTTTTACTGCTTGAAAGTAATTTTTGTGTTTAGTCAGGAAGATACCTCTGAAATATTGATCTATTGAAATATTGAACAATACCAATATTGTACACTGAAATATTGGAAATATTGGTCCAACTCTCTTGTCTGAGTTTCATCAAGACCAGCATTTTACCACATGGACTGAAGGCCACAGACATCAGATTCCCTATCATTACCACAGCTAGATGCTCCAATAAATAGAGCCTTAATTTTTGGTGCCTCTTTTTAAAGCATACTGCCAACATGGGACTTGTTTTCAAGCCACTTGTGCTTGAGATCTTTAATGTGGAGAGACATTTTATTCCCAGAGCTGTTAAAAAGGTAAGCAGAGATGGACAAATATTCACATTTTATCACACTTACTCCTTATAAAGATGGAAGAGATATGTTAGGAAAAAATCTACCTTTGAAGGATAAAACATGATATCAGATAAGTAAAAAGGTTGATGCTTCATTTAGGACTGAATATTACATTACAGTCCCTGTCAAGCGTTAGTTGAACAATTGTTTAGTCTATCCAGCATTCAGAACATGTACTGTTCTCACTTATAATCCATAAAGACCGTGGTAATAACAGAGTTTATAGTACCAGGAGCTTCATTTTTTAGAACTAATTTCACTGATATATAATTGCCGGTATAAATGCTGGCACTTCCTTAACTGAAGTTGTGATAACAAGTTTTGCTATAATGAAAACAAATGAAATTAAAGATTTTTCCAGTTGTTTTTTTTTTTTTTTTTAAGATTTTATTTATTATTTTTCAGAGAGAAAGGCAAGGAAAGAGGAAGAAAGGGAGAGAAACATCAATGTATGGTTGCCTTTCACCTGCCTTCAGCTACAGACCTGGCTGGAGACCTGGCTTGCAACCTGGTTATGTGCCCAGGCTGGGGAATCTAACCAGTGACCATTGGGTTCGCAGGCCAGTGCCTTATCCACTGTGCTACCAGCCAGGGCTATTTTTTCAGGTTTTTTAAAAAAATCTGGCAGTAGCTGCAATATTGAAATTATTTTAGTTTTGCCTCAGATAGGGTTATTTTTCCTTCCCAGTCTAAATGAATTGATCAAACTTACATGCTTGGTCTTTTTTAGAATATACAAATGGTCAAAGGAGCAGCATTATGTCTATTCATGTTGTGAAGAACTGTCCAAATGTAAGGTAGTCTTAGAAGAAGAGACTTGCAAAATCAATAGGAAAAGAAAAAGCAATGGGAAAAGAAAAGGGACTTTTTTTTTGTAAAATGAGTATTGTTTAATATAAATTATAAGTTGGTAATCAAATTAATTTCTTTACCTAAATATGGTATAAAGTATAACCAGAATATTTCAGAGTTTTAATGTCAAATGCATTAAGTTATTTTACACAAAGCTTTTTCCCCTCAGTAAAATAAAAAGTATGGACTCTGAAATGATAATGTACGGCTAATGCCATTGTTTAATTAAATAATTGCAATTTGTATTTTACTCTTTTTGCTTATTTTTGGTAATCCATGTATTATTGCAGCTAATTCAGCTATTAGTTATTAACAACAAAGGGCTGAATTTGTCTACCTAAGGGTTTATTGAATCAGAGTTTTAATTAAATAATAGAGCTTCTGTAGTAAAGAGATTTTTATCCTGTGCTAAGTAATGGTATAGTAACATCACTTTCTTCCAAGGCTGTATCATAAGTTGACACCTATTTTCACTTTTGTATTCAAGAACAGTATCCTTGAGTAAATATTTGCCCTAATATGTCGCCATTTTAGGACTTCCTGAGGTGTACAGAGTCTCGCAAGGTAAATAATTAAAGGATCTGCCTTCTCCGGTAGCACTGAGCAGTGCTTGATACAAGTTTGATTATTTCACTTGCCTCTTTGATAATCCATAACTGTCTTCTGCAATTATCTTCATCATCCAGCTAAGCAAAGATAAAAGATGGAACCTGCTTCTGTTGCCTACTCCTGAGGAAACTGCATTATCCTTGAGAGGCCACGTGACAGCATAGAGCCCAATCGAGGTTGAAAGAAAGCAACCTGCAAGGACAAGTTTAGTGGGAGCCAAAAATGAAGTTGTTACCAGACAGCAAACCACAGTCCTCGCTTCTTATGAATATTTAAATGAGTAGCTAAAAACAGCCTAGGAAAATCTAAGCAACTGTGACAGCTAAAACTGCATGGAAACCAGGAGACTACCAGGCTCGTGATGAAAAGATCACCCGTCAACTTGTACCTCATCCGGCCCAGGGTCTACAGAGGAAAAATATCTGATCTATTTTACTTAAATATAAATGATGAAAAGTCTGATTTAGTGCTGCAGTTTCAGAAGCCAATCAGTTCCCAAGTCTCCTGTGTTATTTTGAATTCATTAAAATGCAATGATTTCTAACAATCTTTTCAAAGTAGAAGAATGGCCATGTATTTTCAGACCCTGAAATATTGATGTTGCTGTTGTTTTTACTCCTAGAAAATTGGTCCTAGTCAATTTTTCATGAATATATTTCAGCTTGTTCCATGTGGGAAGAAAGACAATGAGAACAGAGCCCTAAACCCAGAGTTCTCCGGATAATTCTTCTAAAAGCTCTAATAGCAAGTTACCAGATACATGGCCTGATTTATCTAAGCACACAGCAGTTATTGTTTGGCTTTTTAGAATGAAAACGAGGTAAATTGCTATTTTTTTTTTGTTGAAGTAGACAATTCAGAACAGATTTTGTCACAGAGAAGAGCTCTAGAAAATATTTGTAGAGGATGCATTTCAAAAGACAACTGTAAGTTTATTCTCCTTGGATATGTAAACAAAAGACGACTACTTCAATTATCATCTTCAGTTTCCGGAGAAATAAAGAAGTACACAATTTTCAAGTTGATACTTTTATCTGGGAGAGTTGTTTAGTTCCTTTAAAATGTTATAGTAAATTCTACTTAAAAATCCACATAGTTTTGTGCATTTTGATGAATAGTGTAAATAAAATCGAGCCCTTTTATAGTTCCTAAGTTTCTAGTAAAGAAAAATAACTATGCTGGATGTATACCTAATGCAGGCGTTCTGTAATTCAAACCTACTAATTAAGCATAAAATCAAGCTGAGGGGAACTTTAGTGAGGTTACCCTTCATTCAGTGGTTATTTGTATAATCTCTATGAAACATGGAGGTTTAGTCAAAAACCCTCTTGAGAAAGATTCAGAACACAGAGGTTATTGCCTTGATTGCTGAAGAGTTTGAGAGTATTTTCAATGACAGTGGAAACCCCACTGGCTGTCTAAGAGGTCATTGCTGGACCCTCTCTCCTCATTGTTGGAGAGGAGACCTGCATTTCCAACTCACTTGTAAAAATTAACATTTCAGTTCCTCGGTGTATATGGAGAATGCAGCTGGACCATGGCTGTATGTTGTTTCCTTTCTCTTCAGCCATGTGAAGATTTAAGGCTGGTATTAGATTTTGCCATATTTTCAGGGTTGCAGTATAATGTTCAATGGCGTACAGAATGGCATTCTGATTTATGCTCCTTCAGCAAGGAGAAGAGCCTTTAGGGAAGAAACTAGACAGAAGGAATGTTGGCCACATCCACACTGGAGACCCAGATTCTTGAAGTGAATAGGAACATAGTTACTCTGAAGGAGTGTGAGGAGATAGAGGCTTACTTATTTATTTTAAAGACTTTATATTTTATTATTTTTAGAGGGGAAGGGAGAGAGGCAGAGAGGGAGAGAAACATCAATGTATGGTTGCCTTTCACCTGCCTCCAGACACAGCCCTGGCTGGAAACCTGGCTTGCAACCTGGTTATGTGCCCTGGCTGGGAAATCAAACCAGCGACCTTTGGGTTTGCAGACTGGCGCCTTATCCTTTATGCCACCAGCCAGTGCTGTTTATTTATTTTAAGATTTTATTAATTATTTTTAGAGAGAAGGGAAGGGAGGGAGGCAGAGAGGGAGAGAGACATCAATGTATGGTTGCCTTTCACCTGCCTCCAGGCACAGCCCTGGCTGGAGACCTGGCTTGCAACCTGGTTATGTGCCCTGGCTGGGAATCAAACCAGCAACCTTTGGGTTCGCAGGCCAGTCCCTTATCCTTTGTGCCACCAGCCAGAGCTATAGAGGCTTATTTTAATGTTCAGAATATTAAGTTAATAGTCTGAGTCAGCCAAGTTAAATGCCAGTTACAAAATCTCATTAAACCCAACAGGGTTGCCAAAAGAATGTTGAATCTGAGGTTGGAAGTGTTGCTAGCTCTGCGGTCTTCAGAAAGTCACACATGCTCTGGGCCGTTCACTCAGCTGGAAGGCAGTTCTGGGAACAGAATGGGAGTAGTTTTTAAAGTCAGAAGACCTGGGTCAGTTGTGTCAGCTTCTGGAACAATCCAGGTGTCCATTTGGAAGACATATGCAGGTGTGTGATGTTAGTCTTTCCCCTACTTTAACTCTAAATTTTTTGACAGTTTTAAATTCTGCAAAGTATTAATTGAAGAAAGTCTCTCCTGTGGTGTATTTACATAGAAGGGAATCAGGATTGTAACTGCTACTGTCTCAGGGGTACATCTTTTGCATCAGACATATGACGGATTTGAAATCAAGTGTTAGGGGTGCCAGAGGAGTAGATGGTAAAGAAGAACAAGGTCAGTTGATATCACTCAATTTGATACTTTCTGACTCTTTTGTTTTATGAGCTGTGATGTAAAACTGCTTTATATCAAATGTCATATTTTAATTTCATAAGTCATCAAATGTCATTTTAATTTTAAAAGTCAGAGTTTGAAAATCAAAGTCATTTCCAAGGACTTATACTGTTGGGCAATAAATATTCATTGACTTGCACTCATTCTTCTTAAATTATATTGGTTTTTAAGATAAATGAAAGAAACAACCCTATAATCAAATGACCTTGAACATGGCCTTAGAAGACAAGACAATATACCATCAGGAGTGCAATCAGCATCTAGCAGAGGTAGATTCTTAATAGTTTTATCTGAATGTATTTGAAAAGCCTTTTCTTCCCCACAAGAAAACCACCTCTATTAAGTTCTGTTAAGATTATTAAAGTATAAGACCCAGCAATCCCACTTTTAGTTATTTGATCTGAAGAAATGCCCTTGTAATAAAAGGAGTGGGGTTCATATGGGTAGGGTAGCATTTTTTTTAAGAGTTACTAATTGGAAATAGTTTTCTTTTCTGTACATAGGAAAATAAATAATAGTAAATACACACCAATAAATGTGACATTGCTATTAAAAAGACTAAAGTGGATCTATGCATGCAGCTATGAGGCTATGTCTACTGTTAGGTGAAAGAAATTACTGAGCAATATGCTTAATATGTACACAGTTGAAACAAAAATTATATTTTCATTTGCATATATATGTATATATGTATCATGCAGACATGTGGATGTATTAGGCTAACACAGAAAATAACTTTCAATGACATAATTGTAGCTGTTCACAATGATTACTCCGGGGTTAGATTTTTTAAAATGCAATTTTGTTGGGATTAATTTGTTACCACAAATATATGTTTGCAATTAAAAATTAAATTTAGTCCTGGCTGGTGGCTCAGTGGATTGGCACCAGCCTGTGAAACCAAAGATCACTGGTTGGACTCCCCAGCCAGGGCACATAACCAGGTTGCAAGCCAGGTCTCCAGTCAGGTCCGTAGCTGGAGGTGGGTGAAAGGCAACCATACATTGATGCTTCTCTCCCTTTCTTCTTTCCTCTCTGCCCTTCTCTCTGAAAATAATAAATAAAAATTTAAAAAATGAAGTAAAATAAAATTTAAATATGAGTCTAGTTCTTGCAATGACTTGGGAAATCAACACATTTATGCTGCCCCCCACAATATGCTTTAAAAACCTGAAGCCCATATGTAAAATGAATTAGTTTTTAGTGTTGACTCCATGTTTTTCTTCTCTGAATCTAATCCTGACTCTTCCACTACCTTTCTGTGTATCTCCAAGAAAATCGTTTCACCCCTAAACTTCCTCATCTATAAAATAAAAGGACTTAAAATAAACAAAGGGGTTGAACAGAGAAATTTCCTTCCGGTTCTGAGATATAGTGCTTCTTCTGAAACTAAATAAACCTCATGGCCCTTGGCAACTTAATACTTTTTTCCCTCATGTCACCTTTTACGGCAAGCAGCCCATTACTCTATTGGAGAAATGGCCAGTGGGGAGTTCATAATACTCTATGCAGTCCTAATTTTTGCTCAGAGTACCCTCAATGTCAGTATGTGGACCAGGAAGCTCTCCAGTCAGCTCTTCACTGTCTTTGCATGAGGAGGCTTCAGGGGTCTGACCTTCCACTTAAAACAAGGTGGCCAAGTGCATCCTCATGTGCAAAATGACAGTATCATGGGGACACTCTGCTTTTTCTCACTGTCTCCGGGGCTGTTGGCCTATGAAGCTGGCAGCCTTTTCCCAACCCATCTGGGGCCCAGGGATGTGGTAGGCAGATTCAGAGAGCGTTGTGTCACTAACCCTTGTTCATTTTATAGTTCAGCTGGTCCATGGCATATATTTGCAGCAAGCTGGCCTTTCAAGAGAATGCATTCTGCATAAAGGCCACCATGATTTGTTTGACACCATTAAAGTTATTTTGCTTTCTCTGACCAGAGTGAGATCATGAATTATTCTCTTGTTCCTCTGAGCCAAGCGAACACGGCTGCGAGGACCACTGGGCGTGAGTGTGGGGGCAGGCACAGCGACATTATGCTTGCTGTTGGAAGTTTACATTTGTACCGAGGGAGACAGCATGGAAACAGAATAAATCCACAGAAGTAGAACACAATGTGCCATTAAAATAAAATGTAGCCAAGATGAGTGTCCTAAACTGAGAGATATGGAACTGTGTTAAAACTGAAGGGTTTGAAAACATGTCAAGGAGAAAAGTCAGAGATTTTTTTATTTCACTATTATAAAGGGGTTTCTATGACAATATATATTTTTTGTTTTTTGTAAAATATCCTAAGCCACCTTGGATGGACTTGGACTTAAAGCTAAAATAAAGTCATCACTTTTATATTTCCAGTGGAATAATATTAGACAGAAGGCTTCTACAGCCAGGAATTGAAGAGGTGCCCCCATGGCTTACTTGGGTGGGGTCAGCACAAAAAGAAAACAGTAAAGAAAGAAAACAGCAGACCTTTTATTTATTATTTCATCCCTTAAAATAGTCTACCTTTGTATTTGCTTTATAACCCCCGTGGACATATTAGAGTTGCAAGTATGTAATTTATAAACAAATAAATATGCTGGTTGGGCCTGCATATTTAGACATTGTAACTAAAATCAATGTTTTTGAGATAAATAACATCTAACTTAATTGGTCCTATAAACTAGTCTTTTTATAAGGCATTTTACTTAAAGTAAACCCAGTGGGTTTTTTGTTTGTTTGTTTAAGCTTCTTACACATCAACAAAATCCTTTAGTCTGAAAATGTCAGGAGAAAACTCTGTGATCAACCAATAGATAGTCTTTCTTTCAAGTGCTCTGGATTTTCACATGGGTAAAGTGTTCCAAAGGGGTTTCCCTTTTATTCTTGAGGCGCAAATGTGAGGCTTTCAGGCTTTCTGGGACTTTCCTGACAATAAAGGAACTGTGGTGGGTTGTGTCACTAGAAGTTTCCTTGTCATTGTATGTGTGTGAAGGCAGTAGTCGCTACTTCCCATATCCCTTCCCAACGCCACTTAGACTGTGGTCACCAGGTCACCTGCTTTGTCTCCCCGTTATACTCTGCCAGTCTCTCCCCCATCCCGTGTCACAAGGATGACACTCATTGAATTTCCACCTAATATGGACAATTTCATTTTTTTAAAAACATGGAGTTTTAACAATTTTATTGAATTTAATGGGGGTGAATTGGTTAATAAAATCATGTAGATTTCCTTTGTACAATTCTATAATACAAGTATATCATCTGTATATTGTATTGTGTGTTATGTGAAATTTCTTGAGCATCACTATGATATTGGATTTTGAGCAAGGGATTCTTTGCTGATTGTACGTCTTTTGGAAAGGATAGAGATTTCTATCTTCTTTAAAGACTATCCATTAACAAGAAAGGATAAGTAGATAATTGTAAAAACTAATCCGTTGCAGTTATAAACTGGTACATGTTTTTGATTTATAAAATGATTTTTTCTTCACTAAACAAATAATAAGAATTGAATTTTATTAGTAAAATAAGAATAGTGCAGAATATTCTTAATATCTGTGTTCTGGTTCTATAGAGAAATATGTATAAAGAAATGTACTTACATCACCTAGGGTAATCTGCTTTACTCAAAGTCTATTTAAATGTTAGTCTTATTAAAAATATATACCTTTGCAGAAACATCTAGGATAACGTTTGACCAAATTGTCTGGATACTGTGGCCCAACCAAGTTTACACAGAAAATTACCCATCACAATATGCTAACACAGTGTTAGACTACTTGATAAATTTCTACTCTACTGTACCCATTTTACAGAGTCCCTCCTTATGCACCCTCTCTGTGCTAGAAATAATTACAGTTTAGTGATGTAACTTTCAACAAAAGCATTGCAGTTATTTCATTTTCGGAGAAGTCAGAAATGAGCTTAGGTTACTGAAGGTGGGAACCCTCTGTCTAAAAGTAAATTGTTAACCAGGCTCTGTTTGAAGAACCGGAAGGAGGAGCATCTGCTTCAGATTAGCATGTTGGGTGTCCACTTGGGTGTGGAATCAAGAAAAGCTCAGCAGGTGACATGAGCCAGTAGACATGACCCCTAAGTCATCATTTTCACTTTTCCATACCTTTTTCAAGCAATACAATTTTATTTTTTGTCAATGGCACTTCCTTTTAAATTGGAAAACACTCGACAACTGTGAGAAATTAATATTACTAAAAGTCATAGTTAGCACTTATCTTCCAAAATACCTTCAAGAGTTCAACTCCAAGATCACATCTCTCAAAAGGGCATTTACTTTCTGTGAATTAGCTATGCCTACAGGTAAGAATTAGAGGAAGAACATTTCTTACTTTCAATTTAGTATTACTAGGATGACATGTTCTTTTCTGGCAGGTTGACCTTGCTGATGCACCTGTAAATGCCACGTGCCTCCTGGTTCTGATAGGGACACTTCTCAGTTCTGTCTTCTGCCTTTTGGAAATTTTGGGAGGTCCCCTTAGAGGCTGCTTTCTTCTTGGATTAAGCAGATGGGGAACAGAAGGCAGAACTTTTCACTTCTATCTACCAACTTGTTCTTTGTCCTCCATGCTACACTATGTTCATCGAGATGGTTATATTGTGCTCTCACCTATTATTTAATGGGGGAAAATCTAAAGGATTGAAAATGAAGGTGGGAAAAATAGATGAAAGAAGCTGACCCCCTACCAAACCTAAGCCTGTGGGTCCTCCAGGGTTCCTGTTGTTTCTTTCTCTGCTGTGCTCAGAGGTGTTTTCCTCTGGAAGAAAGCCACCTTCAGCTTTATCCATCTTTTGAAAATCCTTTTGCTTAACCAATGATTTGTTTCACCCCAGGGTTTCCTTCCTTTTCAGTCTATTTTCTCATGTTAGAGCTAATAAGTCTAAAATAATGTCCTGGAGACTCCTGTAGGACCAAAGTCTCATGCTACAGTACAGGTGGATGTGGACATTTAATCTCCTCAAGAGTTTCCCACCAACATGAGCTGCAGATACATTTTCTGGCATCAACTGGATAATCCTTGGCAGGTGCGTACACGCATATTGCACACATGTACTGAGGATACACTTAATTCTCATAGTGAAATCTAAATGTGTATGAAAATTACACCTTTCTAGCTGTACCATACCACAGCTCTACCCACAAATGATGCCACATTTTTTCCCATATTTTGCAAAACAAACACAGTTACTCTTTTAATTTTACTCAAGGATTGGCTAAAATATGGTGACCATAACCATGCCATTTGCCTGTTGAGGACGTCTTTGAAAGTACCCTTGTTTTTATTTATTTATTTTAAAAAATATTTTATTATTTTCAGAGAGAGAGAGGGGTAGGGAGAAAAGCAGAGAGGAAGAGAAACATCAATGTACGGTTGCCTTTCACCTGCCTCCAGCTACGGACTTGGCTGGAGACCTGGCTTGCAACCTGGTTATGTGCCCTGGCTGGGAATTGAACCAGCAACTTTTGGGTTCTTGGCACCTTATCCACTATGCCACCAGCCAGGGCACCCTTGCTTTTAAATGAGGTCAAATTAGATTTTTAAAAATGCATTGCTATTCCATTTTCTCTTGTTAGATGAAGTATGATATGAGACTTTATGACAGTCTTTTATTACAACACCATCATGGTGGTGGTGGACTCGTTTTCCTCATGTATGGATCACACTGAGATGGTCACAACTTTGTCTAAAATGGCTTAGTTTTTCACAGTTTCTTTATATAGGGGAGTTGATAGAACACTTCAGTGATGGGTAATTTCTTTCCCCCAAGGAAAGGAATTACATTTGTTTGGGAAACCACCTTTAGTTACTTTAAAGTAGAAGATTAGGTTTTTGGGAACAGATTGGAAGGAGATAGTAGAGAGTAGTTAAACTTCTTCAAAGAAATGAATTGGTGGGGAAAATGGGCAAGAGTGAGCAGGTAGAATATAATGGAGAAGAAAGGGAAGGACCTGTTTCCAGGTCAAATGATAAAAACTTGGATCTCAATCAAGGTGACCACAATTATTAAATGACTGATTAAAAAAAAATACAAAAACAGAAAAAAAGTAATGTCCAGTTCTCAGTTGTCCTGTTGAAAATTTCTGTAGCATCATTTATTCTTCTCCAGTGAATTTCTATTTCCAAGAGCTACCTTATATGAATAGAATGGTGTGTGGGTTTGTGGTAAGAGGATGGAAATTCAGTGAAGGCACAGTCACAGACACAAAATACACACAGAGAATTGAGTGAAAGCTGGACATTGAAGCTGGGATGATTAAGGAATATTGGAAATCCCTATAATTTCAATACATTCCCAAGGAGAACTTTGAATTTTCCATAGGATGTGACATAGCAGTTGAAAATTATCTTACATAGATAAGAGGCAGGATGACCCAACATGACACCTTGATTACACTTAGCAAGGATTGAATTTTTGTAACTTAAAACAAATCATTCAGGAGCACTCCTTAAAAAAAGTACAAAGTCTCATGAACATTATAAGACAAAATAAGTGGAGGACTTGGGTGTACATTGTATCTTAGATTAATGTGGTTAAAAATCCATGTCAAATCACCGTTAATTATAGTGCAGAGTAAATGTGTTCCCCCAGGGATTTGGAACTCAGCCTCCTTTTCCCCAGGTCTTTGAAGGCCTGTGTTTTATCCTGAAGAGTCATTAGAAATTTGTATAATACTCTGTAATACATCTGTAAGTCTTCATATTAGAATTCCTCCACCCCCACATGCAAATCAACACTAAGAAAATCCCCCACCTTTAGTACCCATGTATACTCTTTATTCCCTTCCCAGCTTTAAATGTACATATTTTAATGCATTTTTTAATTGATGATCTCCTCAGGTAGAATGTAAGATCTAGGAGAACAAAGAATCTTTGTTTTATTTATTTGTGTATTCAGATTAAGAGGTTAATGCATACTTATTAAACATATAAATAATCTATGGCTTGTGTACATACCTGTATAGTACATTGCTTTATATCCCAAAGGGTATAAGTAAACTAGGCAGAGAAGTCTTAGGTAATGAGAATTATTAAGAAAATCCTAACTTATCTGTTCCAGTTCTGAGCCATCCTATTATCTCTCCTAGTGCATAGCTGGTACATAAGATATTCTAGTGCAAATTAGAAAAGGTGCTTCCACTAAAAAGTGAATATTAAAATGATATCTCTTTGTCTGGGTTGATATAACTTATCCTAGAGTTCATGGCATGGCTTGATGAACTTGGTCTGCCTAGTGCTACTCAATGATCTGATCTCTCTCAGAACCTCTCAAGGTATCTGCCAATGATGGTGTGTCTCTCTTATCTCCAATCTTCTCAAATAAGGAGCAACTGAATTGGTTCCCCCACCACCATGGGATGTGGTACTACCCTATTGAGGTTGTTCTGGACTAAGCTTCATGCTCTGATCTACCTCCTTGGTAGGATTGCCTGGTTTCCTCAAAAGAAGATCATAGCAGTCCGTATAGACTGGGTCTATTTAAGTATTCATGATGGATGCATCTCTGAAATAGTAAACTTATGTCAAAAGGTGAGAGAAACAGCCACAGATGCCATCAAATTTTACTGATGATAAGAAAAAAAATTGTTATGGAGTTATTATCCAAAAATAGCTAAAGTGTACTTCGGATTGCTTTACTATGAAATGTGTCTTCAAATGTCATTTTTATGTTATATTCACAAAAGCTTTGTTATAATAATATCCTTATTGGATGGCTGCAGAAACCCACCTAGGTCAATTAACTTTAGGTCAACCCACCTGAAATCACATTACAATCAAATGACAGACTGGGGAAAGGAAGATGCCTTATTTTCTTATTTTCATTATTTTATTTCACCATAGTGCTTCCATTTCAAGAACAGCCCCAAACGGTGAGGTTGTTAAAGATGGTGACTTAAATGATACTGTTTTCTGGTATTTAGAAAGTTGCTTTTATTTTTAAAACATCTAACCAACTGCCTTAAATTACTTAATATCACAAGCATGCTTCAACTTCAAATATTTATTTATTTTTATCCTTTTGTATTCACTGGATTTCTTCATTGTGATGGTTCGACCTTGCTAAGAACCTTCTAAAACCATTAGGTTTAATAAGAAATAAGAAATCTTCTAGAAAAATAGTCCTTAAAACCCTGATGACAAATATTTTGTCATACTGCCATATTTTCTTACTTTTATGTTCCTAATAGCAAAGCAACAACTGAATAGAAATACTCTGAGGTCTTCCTTCATCTTAGTTCTCAAAGAGAAATGTGAACTAACATACCACTGATATATATTTTTGAAGATTTGCTGATGGATTCTTTGTAGCACCATAGAAATACCTATTCACTCAGGGTACAAAATACCAGCCCTTCAGCTTTTTATTTAAGGCTATGTGGTGTAGAGTAAAGTGCACCCAGGAAATCATCCCAGTCCTAACATTGTCAGACCTTCGAATAATATAATATGCATTTCACATTCCTAGTGTATGTATCATATATCACTCCCTTTTCATTCATTTCAATCATTAACTTTCTCATTTATTCATTTTTTTCATTACCTGCTTTTATATTTTCATTTTGAATATTTTTCATCTCCAAAAACACTACTCTTTCATGCCAGGACTCAACACAAGGAAATGAGGCAACCAATTACATTCTCTTTCAGGTTTATGTGATTAAGTTCTTCTGTCCTCTGCTTGACTGGAAGGAAAGTTCCAAAGTTAAAGCAGATAATGTTTGTTTGTTTTCTAAAGATTTTATTAATTATTTTTAGAGAGCAGGGAAGGGAGAGAGGCAGAGAGGGAGGGTGACATCAACGTATGGTTGCCTTTTTCATCTGCCTTCAACTACGAACCTGGCTGGAGACCTGGCTTGCAACTTGCCCTGGCTGGGGAATTGAACCTGGGACTTTTGGGTTCTCAGCACCTTATCCACTGAGCCACCAACCAGGGCAAAGGAGATAATGTTTTTAAAACACTTGTTGACCTTCTGAAGGAAGACTTATGAAAATACAATACGAAGATGATGTGATGATTAACACCGGCTAGATGCCAGGCACAAGCTAGGCACTTTACAAGTGTTAAATCATTTAATCATTCCAAACATCTATTAATAACTGTCTATTTTTATATGGGCCTTTCGAATACAGTCACAGATTCTCAGAGTGGTTAAGGAATGCTCAAGCTCACATGAAAACAAAGAGCTTCAAACATGGGATGTCTAACCCCACATCTCAAGTGTTTGACCTTGTTCACATGGAACTTGATTGAATGCATTTTATGCTGAAGGAAAGAGTGCGAATATCTGAGGAGCATTTAGTTACCAATGAAACAGAGGGAATGATTATAGACACAGATGCTGGTATGGTTCATCTTGGGACATCTGAGATAGGAATCCAATCTTGATGCTGCTCAGATTGGCTTCCAAAAATTCAGAGCTGAAAACCAAGCTTAGAAGCTTGGACTTAGAATTAACGAGTGAGCCTGCCTGCTATTCCATTTTACTTACCTTTATTTTGTGTGTTTAATTAGGTAAGAAGCTCTCTATGATGATTTGATTTAGCTTCTTTAGGGTTGTCCTTGGCTGGAAGTAATGTTGGGTAAATAGTTAAGTGCTCAACAGATACTACCTGAGTCCCATTATATGACAGCTTCCATGAGGTCTTCTATAGGGATTCAGGATTATTGCTTAGTGTCCTTCATGTCTCCCCTTCCTGGTCTATAGTTTGGTCCAATAATATAATACTTGGTGGTTTATACTATTTCCTGGACTTCTATAGTCAAATGGCAGGTAAGAAACAAGAAATTTTTGCCCCTTGTAGCCTTTAGAACCCACAGTGTCTCATTCCATTTCCATGTAGCATCAAAATATTGAGAACTTAATAAAGTTGCAATAAATACATCTATTTTGACATCATACTTTTACCTCCTCTTTTATCAGCCTGCACCTTCTAACTGACCCTTCCTCCTTGCTTCACTCCCAGCTGGAATGCAGGGTCCTGCAGGCTCTTTCTTGCTCACTTTCCATTTTTAAAGGTCAAATTCATCTATTTCTTTTATTCATTGGGCTTTTAAGTACACATACCCATGACTTGATTATGATAAGTGAAGTGAGTCTTTAAAAGATAGGCCAAAAGTGTGCAAAGGAATCTCAAATGTGGGAGGTTTCCTTTGTCAAGAAAATTTGAGGATGGCACAGACTCATCTTCCTGAAAGCCTGCTAGTGTGGATAGAGTTGGGGGGAAATTATCTGCTATTTGTTGATTGGAATCTAATCTAGAATCTTAACATCCATGGCTATTTGGACTCACTTTATAGAATTGGAGGCGTGAGGCAAATATTTGGACAATCTAAATCTCCTGGATAATGGGTCTGCCATTTTGGTATGCTGCCTTCATGGAAATGGAAGCTCCCAGTGCAAATAGCAGGTTTTCTATTGGCCTTAAGAATGGGTAGGAGAGATTATACACAGATTTAAAAATTAATTTATTGTTGTTTCATTAAAATTATTGCTGTTTCCCCCCCATTGCTTTCTGCCCCACCCTCCCCTGCCCCTCTCCCACAGTCAATCCCCACCTTG
This sequence comes from Noctilio leporinus, assembly GCA_004026585.1. Lineage (NCBI taxonomy): Eukaryota > Metazoa > Chordata > Mammalia > Chiroptera > Noctilionidae > Noctilio > Noctilio leporinus. The sequence goes on along the minus strand of PVIW01004635.1, from coordinate 63,999 downwards.
TTGTCCATGTCCATTTTCACATTTGCTCATTACCTAAACCTTTCCCCTTCTCTTCCCTCCTCTATACACAGATTTCTGATGGACGTTTTCTCTAACAGTCTTTGTTAATGTCTCTCTATATCTCTGTGGCCTATTCCTAAGTCCATTTGCAGCCATGGTGAATAGTTTTTGTACACACTGACGATTGTCAGCTGGAGGCCCTTCCCAGCAGCCCCAATTTCACTTGAGCAATGGAATAGATGAGGATGCGTGTCAGTGTTCTTCAATGGAAGAATTCTGTCATGTGACATGGGGGAATGCTTCAGTGGGTGATGGAGCACAAGCCTCAGTTTCTGGCAGCTGCAATCCACTCATCAATATACCCTCCTCTGGGTTTTTTCTTTTGATGATTAGATAAACAATAGAGGTAACATAATGCCTGATTCAGGTCATTGGTCTGTGTCTGAAGGACCTTCTTGTATATACCTGATGCAACCACTTTGTTCTTTGTTGCCAATGTTCTTTGTATTCTTCTTGGTTAACGGAATATACTTTCCCACATGGGGAGCCAGTGACATTTCTTTTGTGTCTGTATCCCCAGCAGGTAACAAAAGGCTTAGTGCATGGTAGGCCCTTGGTAGGTGTGCTTCAAATGGAAATGCGTATATGTATGCATGCATGTGTGTAGATATTGTACAATCCAGTGGGTTTTACTATATTCACACAGTTGTACAGCCATTACTATGATTTAACTCCAGAGCCTTTCTATCACTTCAAATCTCTGGCAGCTACTAATCTATTCTCTGTGTTTAGGAATTTGCCTATTCTGGATATTTAACATAAATGGAATAATATAATATTTGTCCTTTTGTGTTGGCATCTTCCACATAGCATAGTATTTTCAAGTTTTGTTAATGTTGTAGCATGTGTTCGTACTTCATCCCTTCTAATAGCCAAATAGTATCCTCTTGTGTAGATATATTACATTTGCTTATCCATTGATTAGTTGATGTATATTTGCTTTTCCCCACTTTCTGGCTGTTATAAAATGGTGAACAAGCAGTTACACCATTTTACATTCCCATCAGCAATGTATGAAGGTTGCAATTTCTCTACATCCTCATTGCTTGTTATTGGTCTTTGGAGGATACCTTAGCATTCTTTTTCATCTAGCCATTTGCTTCCTTTAAAGCACTCTCATTTCACAGCTGTACAAAATGGAAACTTCAATGAAGTGGTGAGTATTGTTGACGTACATGAAAGCCATGGTTGTCCTGCAGCACTGAACCTCTTCTCTGGCATTTCCCCTCTTTCAATCCAATAAATTTAGAGGTAATTCAGCATAATAAAATGCATGCTTCTTATCAAGCTGTGTGGCTGTGGGAAAGTCACTTCTCTTCTCTGGACCTCAGGTATTTTACTTGGGTGTTTAATAAAACATCTTCAGTATCTTGTTGGAATATTGATATAACCCTTCACAAAGCTTACCTTTTGTTTTGAAGCTCAATGCAAGGCAGTAGTAGATGTCTGCTTTTTAACATTTTTATTTTTCATATCCCTTCCTTTTGGGAATTAGTCCTCATTCATGGCAACTGATTCTTAAGCTCTTAAGGGGAATCTGGGAACCAACATCCCTGACTCCAGAAGAGGGTTTAATTGAGATACTTCTTCCTGGGCAGAGGGATGGTTCATGCATAGGTACTTGGCTCTAGCTAGGGAAATTTGGGTCTTGCCTGGAATCTCTCAGCTGGAGCTAGTGAGGGGGTGCTGTTTGCTGCTGGAGCTGCTGTGTGAAAGGCATATGTCTTTTGTGTGCTGCTGGTGGTGCTTCTATGCCCACCACATGGAAGGTACCTTAGCAATGGTGAGAGAGATTTTATTGTTTGAGGTTCTCAATCCATCTGAGCCTGCTGTCAGCCCTACCACTGCCTGTTTTAGTTCTTGTTTGTGTGTGTGTGCATAGTTTAAGTTAACTTTCTGTCACTTCTATTAAGTGGGTGTCTAATGTGTGTGTGTGTGTGTGTGTGTGTGTGTGTACAAGCATCTATTGAGTGCCTACAGTGAATATTTTGGATTAGACAAAGAAGTATAAGAAATATAAGACAGCTAGTTTTTTGTTTTGTTTTGTTTTAAAGAAAGCTAGTTTTATAATCAACCTGATCCACATGAGGGAAGGGGCTCTGGGGCCCACTTTATAGAGCAGCATTTTCACCGAAGTGCCACTGCAGAGGCTCTGAAGTTTCACAGCAGTTGCTCTCGTGGCTTGGGCATCCGATGGCCCCACGTGCCACGTAAGTGCATGACTTCACACATGGTTTCTTATGTCAAGGGCCTTGTTATTTGGTCATCTGTAAAATAGGGATAATATTATTTAGTTCATGGGTTGTTCTGGAGATGAAATGAGACAATTCAGATAGCACAGTTCCTGATATCTAATACATCTTTTTTTATACATATTATGTAGTGGATTAAAAAAAAAAAAGGTTTTATTCATTATTTTTAGAGAGAAGGGCAGGGAGGGAGGAAGAAAGGGAGAGAAATATCAATGTATGGTTGCCTTTCACCTGCCTCCAGCTATGGATCTGGCTGGAGACCTGGCTTGCAACCTGATTATGGGCCCTGGCTGGGAATCAAACCAGCAACCCTTGGGTTCATGGGCCACTGCCAACCCATTGAGCCATAGCATCTAGAGCTCTAATACATGTTATATGTGCTCCCTTCTTATGCCTAGAACCTTCTTCTGTGTTGAAAATCAGATTAATTCAGGATTTGCTTTTTAAAATACATTTAAGTAGAAGAGAGCTGATTTTTAAACAGTGATAGAAAGGAGTTCTTCATATACATATTAAAACAGTAACCATTTATTTGCAATAACACATTCACAAGCACATTTAAACAACATAATTTAATGGTTAGCTCAGGTGTTGGGATAGTTTAGGAAAGTTAACAGGTAGAGATTGATATTCACTGTATATAGCTATCTCTCAGATAGAATGAATAGGATAGAAAACTATAAACTTAAGCAACAACAAAAATTTATGTATTAAGAATTATTTTTGTTGAAGGGCATGGATTTCTGATTATGAGCTGTAATTGTAAAAATCTCCTTATCATATTGGTAACATAACCAATAAATCCATTTGTCATTTACCACAGGACTAGTCTGCACATAAATAAAAATGACAATAATGTAGTAACCCAAAGGGCATCTTGGTGAATCACCCCCATATTGTTATTATTGTTTAATGGGCACACATGATACATTAATGTCATGTTAATGGATAATCAGTTTATCTTCTATTGACCTAGGGTATGTATAATGTGTTCATTTGATTTGAAGTTGCATTTCTAGATTTTCCAAACCTTAGTTACTCTTCTTAGTGGCCCTTGTCCTTAAGAGTCTGACCCTAACTACAGGGTGACCAAAATTTGCTGAAGCAGTAAAGAAGCAATTGAAAATAGTTAAAGATATTTCCTGAAGATAATTATTCATTAGTGCACATGTATAAACTAAAACTCTGAAATGGGATGAGGGCTGCTTTTTCAGTCTAAAACAATGGTAGTTTGTTTATAGAACAATCATTTTATGAATCAATTATTTTCCTGATTAGATTATACTCATGAAGAAATGAATGCAGTGCTTTTTAGAAATGCAATATAGTTATGAAAAAAAGAAGCCCACCCTCTCCCTGTACATTTTAATGATCAGCAAAGCTATCTCATGGTTTGGATGGAGGCCCAGGAAATGATCCAAATGGGATTATATTTTCTTAATCTATTAGGATAATGTACAACTTGCCTCCCTTCTTTACCCTACCCCATCTAACTTGGCAAGTTCTGTTAGCCAATGCTGAAATAGTGATATTCCAGAGACAGACTCACATACAGTTTATCATCTCCAGACGCTGTGTCTGTCATAGGCTGAAATCTCAGAAGAAAATATTGCTGACTAGAAGAGAATTTATGTGTTTTAAAATTTGATTGATTATGGGCACCCAGTTAATAGTCTGATCAGCATTATGCAAACAGATAAAGGTCATGGCCTTAGTTCACTAGAAGTGATTGTCATACACACACGCACGCATGCACAGACGCCCTGGTGACAGCAAAACCCTAGCTGGTGCGGCTCAGTGGATAGGTGCCCACCTGTGAACCCAAAGGTCACTGGTTCAGTTCCCAGCCAGGACACACAACCAGGTTGCAAGCCAGTTCTCCAGCCAGGTCTGTAGCAGGCAGGTGAAAGGCCACCATACATTGATGCTTCTCTCCCTTTCTTCTTCCTCCCTGCCCATCTCTCTGAAAATAATGAATAAAATCTTAAAAAAAAAAAAAAAAAAAGTGAACGTTGAATTTCAAATTCATAATCAAAATGTGGAAAAAGCAAGGGGGAGTTAGAGGCATCATTGTTTCTCAGCACCTCTTCTTAATCTGCATGCTCAGCCCAATAAACATAAGCAGTGGGGAGAAGAGACATGCTGTTTTGCAGCAAATAGGAGGACCATCTGAACCACTTGTAGAATTAAAAAGGCCCAGATGAAAAAATTGCCTCTTTATGAATCCTTTGTGAATCCTGCTTGGAAAAGACATCAATACCTTGTTCTTTGCTCAGATGATTTTGCCTAGACCTGACCATGACCCTTGACAGGCTCAAGGAGAAGGACAAAAAGGGGATGCTGCTCGTTCTTCTCCCTACAGCTACTCATAGCTCCCAAGGGACGCTGCAGGGTTTTGGGTTCTGTGAGACAATGCCATGAGGTAGGAAGAACTTTAGCTGGTGCCTCAGTTGGAACTTCTGAGAAGAAGTTCCAGGAAGTTGGTCTTCCTGAGAAGACCATGCTGGCCATGTCTGTAGATATCCCATATCTATAAAACTTGATAAGTTGTTCTGACTGCCAAAAATGCAAGGACTGTAGAAGGTAGAGATCCTCCAGCCACCCCTGTGCCATTTTGGGCCCTGGTGGGTCTTCTGAGAGACTGTGGTACTATGTATAACTAATCTATACCATAGGGTTGTTGACTGTGTTTCATCTTAAAACTTTGGTGAAATACTTTGGTCAGAGAATTGGGAGGCATGGACATTTGATGACCTAATAGAGCATTTGCTACCTGTTTTATGGGTGGGACTTTAAATAAAAGGAAATCTAATACCTCCCCCATTAATAACTGCATCCTTTAGTACAGACAAGTTATAGGTGAATTATGCCCAACTAGAATCTTATTTTGTCTACTCACTTTGTGTGTAAAAATGTAGCTTCAAAGAATAGGATGGGGTGTGGATGAAGAGAGCACCTTCTTTTTTATGTTAAACACCTTTGTTTTTTATTTATTTGAAACAAGCAAGCATTAGCTTGGGTTAATATTTTAAAATTAAGAAATGGGGAAAAGTTAGTTCCACTCAGGGATGAGTTTTTCCTCACTCATGATGGAGAAGCTATACGTGGTGAGAGAGGATTGCATAAAAATAGGTTAAATTTAGGGAGATTACTGAATTTAGTAAAGGTGAATTATTTGGGGTTGACTGAAAGACAGTGGCTTGGAGATCAACTTGGCATTCGCTCATTTATTTATTCAAGAAACATTTATAGAGCACCTACTCTGTGCCTGACTCTGCTTAGGGTTCTAATAAAGAATGAGTTCTAATAAAGAATAAGTTCCTACCTTCATGTAGTTTACAATCAACAGATTATCGTATATATATTATACTGAGTACATCTCACAGGCAGTGCAATGAAATGTTCTAGGCATGGTGTGTGGATGAATAGCAACTGTCCTATGCTCAACAAGTTGATACTTTAATGATGAAGTTGTCTCTAAACACTTATTATCATTCCAGGCTGTGTGTGAATAGGACTATTACAGTTATAGGTCAAGGGCTGGTGGGCATAAAGTTTTTTACACCATTTTTTTTTTTAGAAGATTTTATTTATTATTTTTAGAGAGAGGGGACAGGAGAGGGGCAAAGAGAGAGAAAGACATTAATGTATGGTTACCTTTCACCAGCCTCCAGCTTTGGACCTGGCTGGAGACCTGGGTTGCAACCTGGTATGTGCCCTGGGTGGGAAACCAACCAGCAACCTTTGGGTTTGTAGGCCAGTGTCTTATCCACTGTGCCACCAGCCAGAGCTCTTTACTCCATTCTTGTAAAAAATTATTTTGTAGAGCTTTCTTCTGAGAAACATTGGTTTTATAAATACTAATTTAGTCAGAAAAAGCTGTAGAAAGCAATGCGAAAAATGCTTTGATTTCAGGTTTTTTCTTGATGGAGGCAAAGCTCCAGTGTTCATGCACTACTTATTTCCCTGTGAATAGAATTCTTGAGGTCTCCTTTTGTGTATGAACAGGCAAGCGAAGCTTACCTACTCCTGGTGCTGGCTGTGTGTGAGCCAGCGACTACAGTCTGCGGAGCCCCTCTAAGTGGGTCCCGGGAGGATAAGGCCATGAACAACTCATTGAGCTTTGAGGTTCCTGCACTGTCCCCAGGACTCCATGGTCTGAAGCCACCGCTTATGTGCCATCTCTTCTTGACCTGCCCACCCCCACAAGGCTATGGCTAAGTTATTCAACAGAGCTGTAATGGAGCTCAATCCTTCTAACATTCTTACCAGTTACAGTTTTCATTTGTTGCTCCATTCAGTATTACAATATTTCTGGAAATACGTGTAGCAACGAAGTTGGCTATTTAGGAGTCCAGAGGTGGGGTTGTTTAAATTATCATGCTATGAAGGGTGATTTGTGCTTTCAAATATGTTTGTTCTTTAAATCCTTAACCTTTAGCCAATTCCATGTTTGTCATGATTTATTTTCTATATGTGATTTTGACCTTCTCTTGGCAGATGGCTTCAGCATTATCTTTGCTGAGAATGATTCTGACACTGGTTGGAGAGATACAATTGTGTTCTGTTTATGCAATATAGAAAGCCAGAGCACTTTTTAATGCTGTCGTCATACATCACTGTCAGTATTTTGAACCACTAAATTGTTATTAAAAATTCAGGGACAATAATCCATTTTGAGAATACCACGAGAGAAGCAACTGCCGTAATGACTGATTGACATTTCAGGAATAACATCATTCAAGACATGCTAATTTCCCTGCAGTCCTTTTCCTTGGACAAGTGTCTATTGTATAAATCAGTTTGGTTTCCAACCCCTTCCCAGCATTTACTTTTGATGAGGGAGTCTTGGTATTAAAAGAGAAAATCATCTTAAATGAAATTTGCTTCTGTTCTGTATGCCTCTATAGGCAAATAGCAACAATAAAAACCTAGTCGACTTCACGGCTAAAATAAATGACTTTCTTTACCAGCAAAGAGTTTTGTATCATATGGTTTCCACCATTTTTGAAGAAACAAAGTACTATAATAAGTACTGGTTCCAGAGTAATGAGCTGTGATGAGGAACTTACTGGATAGAGAGATGATGCAACAGTTTTGGTCCCAACTCTGCCACAACAAATTTTCTTTAACACAATTAATTTCTCATAGTGTAGGTTTTGGGGTTTTATGTCTTTGCTGTTTTTATTTTCAAGTAAGCATATTTGCATGCTTTCTAGATCTGGTAGGATATGACACAATGTCTAGGTAAAAATGTAAGGGAATATTTTACTGATATCCTTTGTCTGTATTCTTTAGGAAAAATCAGTTTTTAAAATTTTCAGTCAAGCATGGGAAATGGACCTTCTAATCCTACTGTTTCCAAATATCTTCATCCTATGAAGCATTTTGGCAGGACAAAAGGCTCACAGATAATTTATTCTATAACTTTCCCTTGTCACTACAAAAGAATAGAAAAGATACATGGTTTTATTAATGAAAAATACGTTGCTTCTTTCAATCAGATGCTAATGAGAATAATCATAAACAAATTATTAATGCTTTCTGTTTTTACCAGAAATAATAAATTCCAGTATCAGAAAAGTGGTTGATAGCAATAATATGCATTTATGTAGTGTCTAAGTTTATAAAACCCTTGCATTAACAATGATCTTGGTTCACCCTCACAAAACAAAAGAGTATTATCTTTTCTATTTGATAGATGAGAAGATTGAAGCTGGGTTATGAGGGATAGAGCCAGATCATCATCCCTGTCTCCCATTTCTTTCTTTCTTTTTAAATTTTTAATTTAATTTAATTTATTATTTTTAGAGACAGGGGAAGGGAAGGAGGCAGAGAAGGGGAGAAACATCAACGTATGGTTGCCTTTCACCCGCCTCCAGCTATGGAGCTGGCTGGAGACCTGGTTCGCAACCTGGTTATGTGCCCTGGCTGGGAATCGAACCAGTGAACTTTGGGTTTGCAGGCCAGCACCTATCCACTGTGCCACCAGCCAGAGCTTTGTCTTCCATTTCTTAATTCAGTTTGCTTAGCATTACATCTTGCTGCTTTCATAATCTCATAGAAGGGTGATAGAAACCATGAATTGTTGAGTGCCTCCTACCTTACTTGGAGCCACTGGGATGACACATGTTCTTCATAATAAAGTGTGCATCTGAAGAAAAATCATTGAGAGAGGACAGTATTAACAATGGGAGGATAACCGTGATAATAAAGAACACCTAATATTTGCATAGAAATATGCAGTTTATTGAACACTTATTTCAGAGGATCCTTCAACAACAACTTGACATGGGCCCTATTAGCCTTTGGTTACAGATGTGGAAACCTGTGATAAGAGGCTAAATGCATGCTTGCCTACTGGTCCTTAGAAACAGATGATTCCCTTGTTCCTCTTAGAGCTAGCAAGCAGAAGAGAGATGTGGAGACAGAAGAGGAGGTCTGGGATTGAATGCAGCATTGTCTGGCATCATACAAGACTAAGGTAAGAGGGAAATTAGGATGTGTCCAAAATAACACAGTGAGTTTAGAAGAACAGTAGACACACTGTTTATCACTTGCTAAGGCATTCCTCAAGCTCTCTTATCTGAAATCCAAAATCTTGTCATTGTTATAAGCCCCAACTTAGCAGGGGAAGGGACAGGAAGTTAATGATGACACAGTACTAGTGTTTGCAGAGGTAACATGTATAACCTTATAGTACTTTTGAAATGCATTTGTAAACGGGTACAGGGTGGGGAAAAGAGTAGGTTTATGGTTCTGAGTACATGAAACGTAGAGTTTATTCTTGCATTATTATTAATTATTGTATTATTTGCCATACAAACAACAGTAAACCTACTTTTGTCTGACCCTGTACATTCCCAGGGGGTGTGAGCATTAAATGAGACATCACTTCTAAGGTGCTAAATAGTGTATCCTGTGCAGGACACTGCTTCCTTTTTTAAAAGAAGATAACAGTAAAAAGCTAACAATAATAATTATTGTTCAGAAATTGAGACCCATAGGGCAGAGCTAAGAAAGTGCCATGCCTGGGGGTGGAATAAAGAAAAGAGAGGAAAAGAAGTGTTGCTTTGTCTTCTTAGAATTCTGGCCCCAATGAGGCCTGAGGCAGTTCCCTCCTTGCCTGCCCCCTTAGGTTTTGTGATTTAATGCTGGTGTTATTCCATGAACCCACATGAGAACCAGAATAATATCCCCTCCCACTAAGCCCTGGGAGGATCTGCTAAGTGAGAAATATGCAGTGAGGTTGAAACTAAAGTCCAGCAATGCACTTTGTGGTTGCTGGCGTTATGAAAATTGAAAATGCAGAACTGATAATCAATTATTTTACCATTGCCTCCCTCAAACTCTTCAGCTAGAGTCCCAGTGTTTCATGTCAGTGGCCTAAAGACAAACACATCTTGGTCTTGAGACCAGTGATCCTTCTCTAATGGGCCATCAGTGCAAAGAAAAGCTTGTCACTTTGGATATTCAGTGAAGCTTCACTGGCAAATACTTGTAAGTCATCTACAAAGGCAGTTATCAAAATGGAAAGTAGTCATGAAAACATCCTCATCCTCCCAAATAACGAACCCTGTCCCCAACTCATTTGTCTTAGGTGTAGTAGGTCATGAGTTCTCTAGTCAATTAACTTAGGTGAGAACAGAATCCATTCTTTGTAACCTTTATTTCCCCCCAGGGAAAAATGTTTTTTCAAATTGCCATCTGCTCCTCTGCCTCTCTGTGCTTGCTCCTCTTCAATATGATTTTGGCCAAATTCAACAGGAGGGCAGAGGGCTCAGAGGTAGGTAGGTGTCTGACAAGTGTCACAGAACCAGGACAAATGAAGGTGGTTTCTAATGCTCAGAGCCAACATGTCCCCACTGGTTCAATGGGCACCACTTGCAGAGATAACAGTGGTCACTTTCCACCCAATGATATCTATCTAAAAAGATGATTTTTCTTGCCAAATGTCAGAGTCTGTTCAAGATGGATCTCGTTTCTTTTCTTTCTTTTCTCCTAAATGCAACTTAACGAGTGGGGGTGATTTCAGAATCGCTGAGAAAAACAAATCAATTCCTTTTGGTTTTTAAAAACTAACAAAAAATGCTGAGTGAGTAAAAAGCAGCGAGGCAGCGTGCAGTAAATGCTCCAGCACCGAGAGGGAGGTCAAGTTAAAATTGTGTTTGACTGTTGGAGTTTACTAAAAAAATTTAAGTACCATTACTGGAGATAAAATATTATATGTGTGCATTAGCTCTTGGCTGGATAGCCAATACTCATGTACACGGTATAATTTTTATACATAAATGGACACACCACAAATCAATGCTCTCCAATCTCAGCTGTACCCTCAGTGCTGCTTAGAAACCCTGGTATTCATCTGACTTCCTAACACACTACCTCCCCTTAGGGCCACTGCAAGCCTTTGCTAACTGACAGGCTCTGCTTCCCAACACACTCTAGTTGACGGCTCCTTCCCCAAAGGCTCTCTTTACATTCTTGCTTTTCCAAGCAAGGCCCTTCTTGTGTAGCCTTGCTTTTTACCCCTTTCCATCTTTTTGGTATCAGGATCTAAAATCTTTTTAGTCCTCTGGCAAACGTTTCAGACCTTTGCAAGGCTCCTGCTCTCCTTTGCTTCTCTGTTGCAGGAATTTAGCTCAAGTTCTTTATTTACCATGCTCCGTAGGCTTTCTTGCAAGCTGAATTACTGAGTCTGATGACCCCCATAATAACACCTGACCTTGCCGCATGCAAGAACATTTCAGAGTGTATCCTAGCTCCTTGCTTCTCTCTCTTGCACCTTCAGTGGTATCTTTATGGAATTCTTCTTTTATTGCAAAAATGCCTTCCCTCAAACCCGATGTTCCTTCCAGCTACTGACCATCTTTCTTCTTTCGAGGCTAAACATCTGAAAAACAAATTTTATATGGATTGCCTCTGCTTTCTCACCTCCCACTTGTAACTCAAGTTCTTACACATTGTCAAAAAATCTTTCTTTAGCTTCTGGGTTACTGCATTTTCCTGCCCTCCCCATCCCCTTTCTAGTGGATTCTTTTCATGTTTTTTATTTTTCTCCCATTTTCTGAAGGTATGTGTTCCATGTTATTTTATATTAGGACATCTTAGAGATTTAATTCATTTCTATATTTTAACTAATGCCCTCATACCAATGATTCCTAAATCTATGTCCCTATTTCATCCTTTCTCCATAGCTCCAATGACCCATTACCAATTGCATTGGTAACTTCCACTTGAAAGTCTATCAATACACTGTTTTCATGTTTTCATGTTGTAAAACTCTGCACATGTTCTCTTGCAAAATTCCTCCTGGTCTTATCTTTCCTGATTCTGCTAATGACACCATATAGCAAAATCATCATCAAAATCTTAGCTTTATCCTTATTTTTTCTTCCTTTTTCTTGTGTTACCTCAATTGATCCCCAGACTCTGATGAACCTAATTCTCTCCAATCTCCTGTGGATTCCTGCTTCTGCATTTCTATTCATGCTGCCTTAATCCAGGCCCTCCTTCTCACTTATCCACACCTAGGGTCCTAGCTGGCTTCTCTGACTCTACCAGTGACCTTGCCTTCAATCCATCCCTCATACTGCTCTTGGAGTTTTCTTTCTCTAGTTCAGTTATCATCATACCAGGTCTCCATGTGTAAGAATGCTCTGGACTTTTCTGCCTAAAGAGTTGAAATCAAAACATGTTTTATATCATTTCGAGTCTTAAACAACCTGACTGCATTAATAACTCTTCCCATTGTTATTCTTTACTCATCCAATGATCAGTCTGTTCCTTCACCTGCTATTTCTATTGGTTGATGTTGAATCTAAAGTTTAAGGACTAGCTCAAGACCAAAAAGACCTTTTACAAAGTCTTCTGTGGACATGCTTTTTTCTTCATATGCTAGCTTCTTACGTGCTGACTGCTCAAACATGTACCTCTGCCTGATATTACTGTCAGGGGAGTCTCTTGAAAACCTGTTTATCTTGAGCCCCTCAAAGTACTGGGCACCTTGAGGAGGTGTGACTGTAAGTAGTTAGCTAGTTATTAATTAAAAAGAGAATTAGACATTGAGCTTAATAAAATGGGGAGAATGAGCCTGTTTGCTTCACCAGGAAGCTATATATAGCTTTTCACACCCCAGGGATTGTAGTATTGCTGTGAAGTAGATTAACATGCCTCCCATCTCTCCTCCAGAACCAGACTGTTGAGGACTAAAGGGGGAGATGCTTGACCAAAGAGGATGTTTGTCTAGAGAGTGGACTTATCCAAAGCCTGCAAAAGCTTGGGAAGTTGATTGGTCCATCCCAAATCCAAGCTAATCTAATCCTAATCCCAGGGAACACAGAAGCACTCTCTGTCTCTCTCTGTCTCTGTCTCTCCCACCCTCTCCACCTCATAACTCACTTGCCCTAGGAGTTCTCATGCTCTCGGACCCAGGCATGTACAACCTTGTAGGCCTAGCACCTACTGGGCCCACAGAAGACTGTGTGGGCTCCAAAAGGACTAAGCTTTAACATGAAGCAGAAGCTTTGGACACTGGCTTTTGTCTTGGTCTTGCTGAGGACATGGTTGTACTTTGTCCATGGCAGGACAGAGAGGGATCAAGCATTGGAAACTCAGGGGGCAGCTTCTGTTACCACCTGATAAACCTTGTATACCATGATCTCTCCAGCCTGTGTCCTTGGAAAGCTTTCCTTTTGATCTTGTGTTAGAGCCTAATTTTCACCAGTAATGGATGCTCGCTACTTCATGGGTTGGACTGAAGTTTGTGTTGACAATGATGGAAATAATAATTTGATGTTTATTATTTTGAAATCATTTTAAAAGATACAGATTTTCAAAGATTTTATCTGGTAAAGTCCAAATTAAAAAAAAAAAAAACACTTCATTTTTCATGGTTTATCATTTATTCTATCAGACAGGTATAAAATAGCTGTGGAGAGGCAGAGATGCAAATTAATTATCCATTTAACCTCTCTGACAAAAGAAAATAACCTGGCACCTTTTTATACATCTTCCTTTTCTTCCTCTCAATCAGGATGATAATGTAAAATTTTACTGATATCTTTCAAGGACAGTGTCGCGTTTATGGTCCTTTGTCACACCGTCTCTTGCAGCTGAGCCGACTGTGGGCAGGTGATAAAGGTGGGTATACAGAGCTCTTCTGAGATGAAGACAGGTTTATTATGGGATGCACGGTGATTAAGGAAAAAGCTGGTTATACCCGGTGGGACTTAAGTGTGCATTAACATTAAGGAGGAGACCAGGGTTAATGATTCTGAATGAGAAGAATGGTAAATATAGATTAGGATTGCAGCTCTGGAGTTGACAATGTAAAATTAACTGAGGCACCACTACACTATCTGATCCCAAATCCAAAGAGTTTTCTTGCTGAATTGCAGAATTTTCCATTGGATGGATAAATGCACAGAGAACTTGGAAGAGTTTTCCTTCCTAGTTTCTCAGCTTCTTTGCTAAGGGAGAAAAACATTAAACATAAGTCACTCATTTTACGGTTGCTCTGACAATATTTAGCATAGATCATCTTTTGCTTCATATCAATGTTACTGAGCAAAGGGGAGCTTGTTCATGTGGTAGCTGGGTGTATGACCCAGCAATTAGCGTTGAGAAAAACAGGTCTTTATTTACAATATTCCAACTTGGGTAGGGAGAGCTCTTTAACTCAGAATCCTGTTTTCTTGCAAGACCCAGAACTTCTCTTGCTCCCTGAAAAGCGATAAACCAAAACTAAACCCAATAGTTTCCCCACTCCTTATCTGTCAGGTCTCTCCTAGAGGATCTGGAGTATGTCATCTTCAGCCTCTGTGTAATACTCCAGAAAAGCATGTGCCATGTTACACTGGATCATGTGAAGTCCAGGAAAGACATAAGTCCTGAGAGAGTGTCCTCTCCATCCGTCCCAAGTGCCAGGAGTCCAGAGAGAGCCTGGGTCTGACAGGCAGAGTCCTTGGTGGCTTTGGAGTCATCTGGAACAGGCACAAAGCAGCAGAACGCCTGCTTTCTTACTAGCCCAGGCCACGTGGCCGAATTCTCCCTATGAGCTGCATAGCTGCCAGCTGGTTCTCACAGGGGCCCCACAGCCTGCTGCTCCATCATGCTCACCTAACAGGCTCCTTCCGTCCTGCTTGTCAGGGTGGACGGGCTCCTTTACCTCCTTTCAAAAAGGATGCCCCCTTCCTTACAGACAGCTCCTTTCCTTCCTTTGGGAAAGACTCAGCTACCTCCTTGTCATTGATATGCAAAGTATCCAAACTGTACCATCCGTCCTTTTACCAGCCTTAGCTACCAGTCTGCCATAGATATGCCAAGTACCTTAAAAGCTGTATTAGTTCCTTCCACGATCCCCAGAATGGTGGGGATTTTGGGGATGGCTTGCTCTGTTACATCAAGGCCACGTTTCTCAGGGTATTTTTAGTTTTTGAAGAAATGACAGAAAACGAAAAGGTGATTGTCCTTCAGTGAGTTTCAAAAACATTATAAAAACATGACATAGTCAAATATCTATATGCAATTTCAACCACTTATAAACAAGCTGAGAATAATAGGCTTTAAGTTCAGAATCCTGAGAAATAATTTCTTAAATGAGTCATCTTAAGCCTAAATTAACTTTTCAAATGGTCATTGATTCAGCAGGAAAGCATTTGTAGCTTTCCTTTAAAAATAATCATATGTAACTGATCCTTTTTCTATGGTACTAATTAGACATCCTTAAAATTGAAGTTCTCTACTTTCCTACCAGGTATAACACCAGCCAAATAGTGCCCAAAATTTAATAGAAACAAAAACACAAAACAACAACAGAAAACAGAATTGTAATCTAAGGTGGGCACAGATGGGTAGCATGCCAGGAGGTAAAATGCTGTTTGGGTCTCCGACCCATATCACCTGTGCTCATGAGGCTCTGGATTTCCTAAACTGCCATTCCTGGCAGGGCTTGCTGAAGTAAATAAAAATATCAGGAAATGCTCCTCTAGGAGAGAAATGGTCCAAGTCTCTAGGCTCACCCCAGAAGGGACTCTGGGCCCGAGGATTGGGTGAGCCCTGGTGGCCAGGGAAATGCTGTGCCTTCAGGCCTCCGCAGTGCCCCTCAAAAATGCCAGCCCATTGCTTCCTCCTGCTGCTTTGAAAAAAAGTTACCTCCGTTTGCTGCGGACACCTCCTCGTCCAATCCAGCTGCAGCCCTCACTGATTTACTAAAATTGTCCCAAAGGTCTCTCAGTCACCCACTTCGAGGACAGTCTCCCCTCCATATTTGACAAGGTTGGGTTAGTAGCTAAAGGTATGTTCTAGAGTCTCCTTCCTTGTAAAAAGAACAAAATCACTCATTCTGCAAGCAGGTCCTCTTTGTACAATAAAAAAAATAAAGCTACTTTATTTATTATAATATTGTATAGAAGACATATAAATACACATATATAGGTATACATATAAATACACACATATAGGTATACATAAATTATATATAAAGATATATAAATTCACACATTGATGAAATGTCAGAAAATACAGTTAAACCAAAGGGATGAAAAAACAGCCTTAATTATACTTGCCTCCCACTGTTTTCAACACCTTGATTTATGCCCTTCCTGGCTTTTATTTTAAACATCTTGGAGTACAGACCTTCTGACTATTCCAAATGACTGTAAATACTTACACATTTAAATGGGATCACACACAATTTCATGTTCTATATCCTTTTAAATCCTTAATATATTTGAATGTCTCTCCATGATAATAACACACTTATCTACATTGGCTGTGCTGGCTGCCAGCTCCCAGCACCCCCCTCCCTCCACCCCCGCCTCCCAGTGCCCTCGCTGGAGTTAGACCAGGGGGAGGCAGTGGACACATGCAGGGTGGGAAGGTGGGGCCACCTGCATGCAGCCATCACCTTCCTTGGCTTGGGGCAGGGTCTCCGGCAGAACAGGCAGCATCACTTCTGAGGGTCACTGCAAAATGCAAATGCAGACCTCTTCTTCCTAAATGATACCAAATTGCAAGATGACAGCGGAGCATTAAAGCCACTGGGCACCAGGGTTCCTGAGTGTGGTGTCCTGTGTGGCTGCACAGATTACATGCCAAGAAGCTGGCTCTGATCCTTGGCAGGGGCTCTGTCACTTTTATGATGCTGATTTGCATCTGGTGGCCTTCACCTCGCAGCTCTTTGGATGACTGACTACCTGGACAGCACATGTCTAATGGTTCCTTTAGCCCTACGGTGGCAGTGGCTCCCTGTGATTGTAAATCTTTGAGTTGGCCACTTTCTCTGTCTCACCTTTCAGCTTTTCTAGCACTTCTGTGTCTAGTTCTCCAGTAATTTCTTCTACCAAACTACCTGTCTTAACTCTGGCTGCTAGCTACCTTAGGGATGACAAGGATTGGCATGGTACCCCCACTTCCATTAGTCTATCATTTCAGGCATCACTACTGAATAGAGATCAGCTCTCTTCTTCAAGGCTACACTCAGTCTCCGAATCCTTCTCCGCAGTGCGTTGTAGTTAACAAGTGGCCTAAAATGTGCCCCTCCCCTACCGGTTGTTTAAACAACTTCATGCTGTCTCTTGTGGCGATAGCATATTTTATTTGAACTAATTCCTGATGACAATCAGTATGTTCTGAATTTTTCACCAAGTCAATAGTGAATTATCTTACAAGGGTATTTTTGTTTACTTCTCCAGTTGTCTTCAGGATAGCTTGGAAGTGGACATTTTAAAATGGGTATATAAATGTTAGAATGTTTAAGTATGATATGGATATAATAGGCTAAAATTGAGGGTTTTTTTTTATCCAAGTACTTGGGAGTCATTACACTTTTCAACAAATTATTTCTGTTATTCCTCTGGCAAATTGACTCCAGATCCAGCCAGTGTCAAAGGTGCTTTTTATACTCAACCTAAAACTTATTTTTGCATAAAAACAGTATCACTCAGCTTAATTACTTCTTGATCTCCAAAGTTGCTTTCAGTGGACTTTGGAATACTTCTCAAAAATGAAAATCTATTTTTATGTGTTGACATTAAAAAAAATGTTGAAGATAGTCAAAACAATAAACTGCTGTCCTTGAAGGCTTGAAAAGAAAACTTGGAAACTCTCTTAAGAAATTGCAGGCATCTTATCTAAATTTAGATCTTTCTAAGGTAGTCCATGGGGCAGGGGAAGCAATACACATGGAGATGTGTAAGTTTGGTATATTTGTTTAAAAACTCAGTTGCTTCGTGTTATCAGGGATTTTATCTTCGTTAGTGGCACATTACCACTAACTATAATTCCATTAATCAAAATCTTTTATCAAAAGAAATATAAAATATCTATTTAGCTTGGTTTCATCAACATAGCAATGGTACTATCCCATTTGTAAGTACCTGGTCTTTCACCAGGAATTGTTTTGACTGAAAACAATGTTTTTCTTTCAGTACATAGCAAATCATGGGTCTTGATTGTAAAAGAAGGCCACCCTTCAAAGAGTTTTGAGTCATTGTATTTTGCACACTCTGTCCAAGGTAATACCTTATTCACCCCCTCCCCCCAAGACAGCATGGAAAAGTGCTCTTGTAAGATTTAATGCTTTCTCTTTCTATTCTTTCCAAGAATATTACACAGCTTCCACATTATCACAGAACAAACAAAAACACTCTCCCTCTTCCCCTCTGGTTAAAATATGTGGATTTAATGGCAATGTCTGGTTTCAGTAATATGGAATTCTTTGTTCGCCTTAGAAATGGGAGATCAATGACTTATTCTTGTAATCCCTTAACCCTTAAACAGTCTACCAGAAAGGTGGTTTCAAGAAATAAGACCAGGCTTTGCATTTAGATAGAGACTCAAATGAGTCACTTGGAAATGTGTGTGCCCCCTTTTGGCGCTGTGTTCCGATCCCATCAGACCAATAAATTCCTACAGGTCTCAGCTCTTTAATTCCCTTCAGGGAGGACTGGGACAAAAAATATCAGCCCATTCTAAAAATCCTGCTGTTTTTATGACACACAGAAATAGCTACAAAAAATGCCTTAATCATTTTTACTGGCAGAACCAGGTAGCCTTTTCCCCCCTCAAAGTTAATGACCACGAAGGGCCCGCACACACGCGCACAGAACCCCGGCCCTTGGGTCTCCCTAAGTCACCTTTACAGTACAGTCCCAAAATAAAACTAGGCCTCGTTCTCTGCATTTGCATTCCTGCTCTACATGTCAGGGTTTATGGGCTTTCATTTCATTTCCTTTGGTTGCCATGTTGCAGCTATAATATTCCAGTTCCTGAACACGGTACTTAGCAGGGCCAGGCTAATCCAGCTCCAATTTGCACTCATGGTGTAAAATTGATGGAGGTCTGTCTCTGTTAATTAGAGTTTCCGTAGACTATTTGGACACCTCCATTCTGATATCTATACCGGTGTGAATTCTTGTGTCAGAAGTGACCTTCCTTCTCTAATTTATCTAATGGAATTCCTTCTTCCAGGAAAGCTCAGACAAGTCCTACCTCCTCCCACAAGCCTGCTCTAATTTTTAATGTTAGCAGAGCTTCATAATTCTCTTTCTTCTTAGAACAAAATACAGTATAACACTTTAAATTTATTTTGTTATGTTGAGGGAAATTCTTTAAAAATAATTTTTAAAAGATTTTATTTATTTATTTTTAGAGAGACAAGAAGGGAGGAAGAAAGAGAGAGAGAGAAACAGCAATGCGAGAGAGGAACATTGTTCAGTTGACTCTCGTACAAGCCCTGACCAGAAATCGAACAGACCCCCTTTTGCTTTGCAGAACAATGCCCAACTGCAGGTCAGGGTCCAGTAATTGTTTGCTAGAAGGGACTGTCTACCTACCACTTAAGGGCCGATGACTTTGCATATCTCTTGACAACCCTCCTTCTCCCTCACTTGCCAACACAGGACCAGGGCAGGAGTCAAACTGAGGTGCTTGCTCACACATTCTCATCACTTTACTTAGTAATGGAGTCTCCATGCAGTGAAAGATGTAAAAATCCAGGGATTTTATTGGTTTTGTTCAAATAGAATTGACACTAACTACTTTGCTCATTTTCAATGTTTTGATGAGTGAAATCACATTAAATGTCTAATAATCCTCCTTTTAAATTAATTTGTTGTATTACAATTATTTCATTTTTCTCAATTGCTCTCCCCTGCCCCACCCTTCCCATCCCCTCTCCCACAGACAATCCTCATCACATTGTCCATGTCCATGGGTCTTTCATATTAGCTTCTGGATTAAACCTTTCCCCTTCTCTCCCTCTTCCCCCTCCCCCTCCCCCTCCTTTGGTCATTGTCATTCTGCTCCCCCCCTCCCCTTTTCTCTGGTTCTATTCTGCTCATCTGTTCGTTTTGTTCATTAGTTTCCTGTATTAAGGGAGATCATATGGTATTTGTTTTTGATTCCTGGCTTATTTCACTAAGCAAAATACTCTCCAGCTCCAACCATGCAATCACAAAGGGTAGGAGTTCTTTCTTTCTGCTGCATAGTATTCCATTGTGAAAATGTATCACAGTTTCTTGATTCATTTATCCATTGATGGGCACTTAGGCTCTTTCTAGAACTTGACTATTATAAATAGCACTGCTATGAACATAGAGGTGCATAGGTTCTTCTGAATTGGCATTTCAGGATTCTTCAGGTATAATCCTAACAATGGAATTGCTGGGTCATAAGGCAGTTCTATTTTTAGTTTCTTGAGGAAATTCCATACTGTTTTCCATAGTGGCTGCACCAGTCTGCATCCCCACCAACAGTGCACCAGGGTTCCCTTTTCTCTACATCCTTACCAGCACTTAGTATCCTCTATATGGCATTAATCATCAGTATACAGAATGTTCTACACTTTAGGACTTTGGGAATAAAGTGACTGATAGACCAGATATTCCCTATGCATTTTCAATATTTATTATAGTGCCATTTATTTCTGAAAGGTATAAACCAGTTAAGTTCCGCTACCCTAGAAGGACAAAGATAGGTGAGAATATCCTCGAGTTTCTCCTGAAAAGGAGGTGATACCTTACAGATGACAGGCATATCTCTAAGGACTTGACTAGTCCCTGTATAATCCTCATGGCATGAAAACATGTCCTGTCCCAGAGAACATTCTACTGGTTTGATCATTTCTATAATCCAAGCCTTAGTTACTGCCCAGAAACCTTTGACTTTGCACAAAATCAGTAGATAAACATGTTGGAAAGAAGCCACATCTCTGTTTGGATTCCTCTGTAGATTTATAGTAGCCCTGTAACTCATTTATCTGGTAGCCGATAAGAGAATCATTTATTCTTATAAGCACTTATTTTTATTATTTTTAGTGACTGCCTGGTTTTGCCTATTGTTCCACAACTGGCCAGGAGATGACTATTAGGATGGTTCATGTGGGGTCTGGTCCTCCATCTCAAACTGACTTGTTATATCTTTTTTTGGCTTTGAAAGTTTTCCTATCCGCAGCCCTACCTGGTGGCTCAGTGGATAGCCGCTGGCCTGTGAACCCAAAGGTTGCTGGTTTGATTCCCAGTCAGGGCACAAAACCAGGTTGCAAGTCAGGTCTCCAGCCAGGTCTGTAGCTGGAGGCAGGTGAAAGGCAACCACACATTGATGCTTCTCTCCCTTTCTTCCTCCCTCCCAGCTCTTCCCTCTGAAAATAATAAATAAGATCTTAAAAAAAAAAAAAAAAAAGAAAGAAAAGGAAAAAAAAGTTTTTCTATTCAGCTGTAAATCCTCCTGGCCATGTATTTCCACTGCTCTACCACATAGAGGGACACCCCAGATGGAAACACGTTACTGTCAACACATTACTGCCTGTACATTCAATGGAGATTGTAGGAAGGAGGTCAGTATATCCCAGGCCTAAGGGGTCTGAAGCCATATTTGAGAGTTACAATTCTTCTGGTGATCCGCTCCCTGTGAATCTAATCCTCCCGACCCACAAAAGTCTCTGTTTTCTGAATTTATAATATCTAGTATCTGAAATGCCCATTTAGTTTGCCTTTCTTTATTACTTATTTCAGCAATCATGTCTTATTTCTGTATGTGCATTTTTGTTCTTTGAATAGTAACAATTTATTGAATTTCTTTGTTCTCTTCTTAGGATCCAAAGGAGAATAGGTTATGAAATGGTTTTTTTTTTTTTTTTTTTTTTAAGATTTCATTTATTATTTTTCAGAGAGAGGGGAAGGGAGAGAGACAGAGAGGGAGAAAAATATCAATGTATGGTTGCCTTTCACCTGCCTCCAGCTACAAACCTGGCTGGAGACCTGGCTGGAGACCTGGCTGGAGACCTGGTTTGCAATCTGGTAATGTTGCCCTGGCTGCGACCTTAGGGTTCACAGGCCAGTGCCTTATCTATTGTGCCACCAGCCAGGGCTTATGAAATGCTTTTTGGGTGCAAAATGTTTCTTAGTAGCCAGTAGATAGTTATGGTAAAGAGAAAAAAAAATAGTTCCTACCAAAATGTAGCTTACTAAATAAAGTTTTGAAAATGGCTAATTTTAAAAGGAAATGTAGCTTATCTGATCATTGTTTTATCTTTTTAGTCTTTAAGTGCACTGGATTTTAGAGTGTGTATATATATATGTGTGTGTATACCTGTGCTATACTGTGTATAATGAAATACAGTACATTTAAAGATTAAAAAAATATAGTGCATATATATTATACCTGTCAATTACATATAATAAATATAATAAAGTTACTTACAAAGTCCATCAGGCACATCAATCTTCAACCTTACAGCTCTGCTGTATGGTAAATATTATACCCATTGTATCAGTTAGAATGTGTTGGCAGCAAGTACAAGATTGGTCAAATTGGCTTCAACAATAAGTAAATGTATTATTTCATGTAATAATGAGTGCTGAGGCAGGCCAAGTTAAAGACACAATACTATCTTGGGGTCAAGGATGTTATCAGGTACCCAGGGTCTTGGTCCTCTTGGTAGCCAGCACCTCCCTGTCTTCTGCACTTTGACCTCAGGATAGCTTTCCTCAGGATTATAGGATGACCGCTGCCATTCCAGACATCACATGTAGATATGACAAAGCCAAGAGGGGAAAACACCATTGTTTGCTGTGTACCTCCCATTGAAAGTCCTTCAGTCTTGGTCACCAGCTTGCCATCGTGTGTGAGTGTCTAAAGCAAACCCTGAGAACTAGCTTAAACTCTGTGGATACCCTCCCTAGAGCAAGGATGAGGTCCTTTTCCCTTGATTCCTCAGGAAAGAGGGAGGTAAGTGAATAAAATTGTGTTTCTACTGCAGAAGGAAAAAGTGAGAGACTACCAAGTGTGTCTGCCACAACTATTTTGTTAAACAAGGAAAGTTAGACATAAAATGTGAGCTAATTTGCTTAAAGTCACAGGTGGAATAGTGGGATCCAAATCGAGAAAGTACAACTGTCATAACATATCTTAGGGTCCAGCCCCCTAAGCTTACAATTCAGGAACCTACAGGTCAGGATGCTTAATCACTTGCTCAATAGCACAGAGATCTAATTAGTAACAAAAGTGTGAACAAAACTATGGTTGACTGCATTTCTGTGTTTGTTTTACACCTGCACACTAGTTCCATTGTGCTAATTTATATCTAGTGCTAGTACATGTGGATTAGCCAAGGAAACAGGGAAACAGTGTGTCTGAGCGGGAAAGTGCTTGATAAAGATGACATTTTAGTATTACAGATGTCAATTATTATGCAAAGCAGTATGCCAATTCAATTAAAGAGAACATCATTCCGGTAGTTTTTCTAATCTTTCATTTGGGTCAGCCTGGAAAAGTCGAGAAGTGCCGCGCTCAGCTAATATTGGGCTGCGCAAGCTTTTTCAGAATGAAAGTAAAGTAGGTATGAAGCCAGCCAAAAGCTGTTTAAAATAAATAAAGCAGCCACATGTGAACTGTTTCCCATTAATAATGGAGATTTAATAATTGCAGAAATATTTTGGTAAAGTTATTTGAGCCTTCTATACCAAATAAATATCTTTCATTCTCTTCATATTTCACTATCGTCTACAGGGCCCTTTGTCTCTTGGTTCTTGTTTCCTGGATTTATAGGTCATTTATTTCTGTTAGTACATTTATCTGGCCATCCTGATTTTTTAAAAAAGTAACTTGTTTTTCCCTGAAGTGTGACATACATACAGAAAGAGGTACAAATCATGGTGTATAGTTCAATAAATTTTTACCAAGTGAACACACGTATAACCACCACCCAGATCATGATGTGTAAGACTCAACAATAGGTGACTGCATGCCATTTCTTAGTTATTAGAACCTTGGCCAAAAGAAATCATTCTTGTGACATCTACCACTATAGATTCTTTTTGACTGTTTTGAGACCTAGCTATATGGAATTACTTACTCAGCATGCATTTTTTTTTTTTTTTGGCCTGGGGTCTTTGGATCAATATAATTGAAAGAGCTTTTCATGTGGTTCTGGGGTATTTCTAGTAGTTTATTGGCATTGGTTTTACAGTATTCTGTTGTAGGACAGCCATGGAGGGATGACTGACATGCTGGAGGACTGCAGGTGTCCCGTGGCCTCCAGCTCCAGTGCCTTTGTGACCTGCTGTGATATCCACACTTGGGACATGCTGTCTGTGGGCAGCTTCTAGCCATGGACTGAGCATAGTGGAAGGGGACTGGTATTAAGACCTAGGCATTTCTGCTCAATGTGGGACTTTTCCATGGGCAGTATCTGCATGGGGGCTCTTCCCTGGACTAAGACTTTCTCAGAGCTCCACTGTGGTCTGAAAATCCTCCCTTCCAGAGCTTCATTCCCTCCCTACATTGCTTTCTGAGGACTTATCCTGCCTACTTCTACTGCATCTATTTCACAGGCATTACTCACAGGCATGATTCTATTCTACTTCTGTAGCGAATATATCCATCATGTCATCTACTATTTGTATTTTTACTCTACTTTCTGAGATATATGAATCATAGTTATTTCAAGGTTTCAGGCTCATAACTGTAATGCTAGGATTTTTAGTGTCTGGCACTTTATTTTCTGATTTTCCTCTTGAATTTCAGTCTTTTGGACTTGTTTTCTTGAGTGATGGACATTGTGTGTGAAAAAGCTTTAGAGGCTTGGACAGTTTCATTCATTCAGAGAGGATTTATTTTATTTCTTGAAGGAAGTTAGCATACATGTAAATCATCTTGAGCCAACTAAATATTGAGATGTTTTGAGGCTGAAGTTCAAGTTTTGTGAGGGAATATATATTTCAGTTTTTCCTGACTCTTAGGATGTTGCTCTTCAAAAATCTCAATTCAAAATCTGAAATGTTAACCCCTCCTCTTGGCAGGTACTAAATGCTAATTTATTTTTCCCCAGCTCTGTGGGACAGTTAAAAACTCTTTTTAGCTTTTTAAAATTGCTATTCTTGATAAAGTTGGCTTTTTAGAGCAGTTGCAGGTTCATAATAAAATTGAGTGGAAAGCACAGAGAGTTCTTAGACCCCATGTCCCACCACCAAACCTCCCTCTCTCCCTATGAAGCTGCACTAGACTGGTGCATTTGTGACAACTGACACATCATCAACATTGACCCACCATTATTACCCACATTTCATAGTTTGCACAGGATTCACTTTCGATGTTGTGTATTCTGTGGATTTGGATAATGCATATTGACATGTACCCAACATTGTAGTGTCATACAGAATAATTTCACTGCTCTAAAATCCACTGTGCTCTGCCTATTCTTTTTAGCCTTGTATCAGCTGTATTTGTCTTAATTTATTAGTCTCTTGCTTCCAAGATCTTAGAATTCATCTAACATTAAAAGTGCAAGCCCTGGCTGGTGTGGCTCAGTGGAGTGGTGCTGGTCTGTGAACCCAAAAGTCACTGGTTCAATTCCCCAGTCAGGGCTCATAACCAGGTTGCAAGCCAGGTCTCCAGCCATATCTGTAGCTGGAGGCATTGATGCTTCTCCCCCTTTCTTCCTCCCTTCCTTCCCCTTTGAAAATAATGAATAAAATCTTTTTAAAAAAGTGCAAAGTTAAGTACCATGTTAAGCTCCCTTCCCTAAGACTCTGTTTTCTTTTATATTTCTGCTCTTAAAGTCCTAGATACCTTTGTTGTTTCCAAAGCCCTAAATGTCTGTTTTATTTTTATTGTCTGTTTTATATTGCATACAGATTATACATATTTTTAATCTGGTCAGAGCTAGTCTTCAGGCTACACAGAATTTATAAAACCACTAATATAATTGTTTTCAACTGAGCTAATTATTTTGTTGGCACATAAAGACTATAAAGTTGTTAGGCTAGAGAAAACCCTTTCCCATGATGAATGCACCTTTTCATCCCAGAAGAGAACATGTACCCATTTATTCCTTCTTCAAAAGTATGAAACTGAGCATATTTAATAGGCTTATGTGATGTAAATTATGCTTGATTCTGAGGATATAGAAATAAATTTAACAATAATCACTGGATTTGAGAAGCTTTCAGCTTAGTAGGTTGCATGAATGGAAAGATTAGAAAGTAAAAGGATACCAAGTTTTGGATTCAGATGGACTGAGGTTATTGATTAGTTGTGACCTCAAACAAGTTATTCAGTTATTTCTGAACTTTAATTGGGGAAAATATTGAGTGTTATAAGATTGGACAAAAAGCATGTTACATGTATACCGCCATGCCTGCAACACAGTAAGATATAAATAATTTGTAATTCTTATTGCTGTTTCAGGTGAAGTGTAAAGTATAAAGTCCCTGGGAGTGTTTGCAGAAAATAAGGGGAGATTTTATTGAGGTTAAAATATACAAAAAAACATAGTTCATCATCAGAAGTAGGTAGACAGTAATGATAGAGCTGGTGTGCATGTATGTGTGTGTGTGTGTGTGTGTGTGTGTGTGTGTGTGAATGGAGGTTTGAAATGAGTTTGGGACATAGGAAAAAAAAGCCACTGACACGGAGGGAACCGTATAGGTGTCTCTTTTATGTTATAAACTAAGCATCTTTATGTATCTGGCACAGTTCCATGAAGATGCAATGGTGACTAAGATAGACATAGTAGATGGACCTACTCTTACACAGCTTACTGATGACCAAAGGTCCAGACACTAAGGAAGCAAGTATAAGTCATGTGGAATTGTGTATCACTAGGGTAACAGCTCATCCTACAGGGGTGGTTCTCTTCTCTAAAATGAGCCTTGTGTCAGATGCCTAATTTAGTAAAAGCCTATATGATTCTGAAAGAAATTTGGGATTAATATTCAGAGACATTTAGTTTTCTGTATGGGGTTAGGGCTGTGGCGTGCCATGTGTCTAGGATGTAGGGAAAGCTGGTTTGTGGAGATGGAAAGGAAGGAAGGAGATATGCAGAAGTGAGCCAAAACGTGAGGGAGAAGGAACCCTATCAACTTTCAACCTCTGGTTCTAGTGCTTTCCTCAGGTCTGATTTCAATCCTGCCCTGATTTCAATCTCACCACCTGCATACATTCCTCACATTCCCTCAAGCTGATCTCCAGGTCTTGTAAGCAAAGACTTAACTAATAGAATTATAACAGATGCCGAGGTAGAGCATGCATGCTTTGCTAGAGGATCGCCCGTGAAAGGTAAGGAATGACATGTGATTGGTAGGATGAACCAGGAAGACTCTTGAAGTAAAAGATGTCTAAGCTGAGATGGGAAGGATCAGCAGGAATTACCTAGGTGAAGAGAAGAAACAAGATTGTTCTGAGCAGAGGGAAAGCCATGTCTGGACTGGAGAAGAGAAGCTAGTGGAGAAGCCATGGCCAAGCTCTATCTGTGGTGACACAGTGTTGGAGGCTGAGAAGGAGGCGTAGACAGGTATTGAGTTAGAGAAGTGAACAGCTTTAGATTATCCAGGCCCAGCTGACAGAGCAGAGTGGATGGGCAGCCCCACCCTCATAATTATGTTTTCCGTCTCCCAAATGCATTTGTCCCCCCTCACTTTCACACACTCAGAGGTTTCCCTAGAGTCACAGATCAGGTCTTTTGCCCCTTCCCTACTCACTTCTGCACGGAGGAGAACTAAGGCATCTGGAGGTTGAGTGACGTCACTGCTCCCCGTATTGTGACAGGACGGAGCTCTAGATTAAGAAAGGGGCACTTGGTCTAACTCCTCTCTCCCTCTGCCTTTCTAACTTGCTCTTCGGAAATACAGTTTGAGCCAATAGGATGAGGGTGGTCGTTTCCAAGATGGCTTTGAAAGGAGATTTAGATACTCCATTCCTGAGTATCTAGATTTAGAGGGAAATTTAAACTTGGTAAATTGTTCCGGGCTTTGATAAAGGATTCCCCAGGGCCTGGGATGACATCTAGCATTGATTTTTTTTCTAGAGACTGCGAGGCCAAATCAGACAAGTGAGTTATAAGTTAGCAGTAAAAACACTTGGGTTTTATTAGTGTAAAATACCGTTTGGTATTTTTTAGCCTTTTTAAAGATAAACAACTTGAGTTATTTGGAGAAGTGTCTTAAGTAATTATGCAGTTTTTTAAAAAAAGAAATCATTATTCATTTTTGTGACGAACACCTCTAGGTTAGGATGAAAGCATGCGGCATCTATTTTAGTAATTGTGGATGTGTGAGAAAGCAGGGTTGCACAGCACCTTGCTATTTCCTGTGGGCGCCACAGCAGCACTCTTTCTGGAGCAGGACCTCAGTGTCGGTGGGGGTTAGACACCATGTCCCCCTTTCTTCCTCCTCTTCTAATAACAGGCCTCCTATTTTCCCCAGATCTTCCCCTCCCTGCTGCTTCATTAAAGACAGGATAAGACTGGCTCTGGTGTGCTTCCATCTTATCTTGGAAGTCAGCATGTTTGACCAGACTCAAACCCAGATGATCATCAGTCATTACAGATGGCCTTCATTGTTTATCTCAGGCAAATACCAGCTAATCTGGAGAAGCTCTTTTCTCTCCAATCAACATCTAATAGCAAGTGACAGCTAGCCTGAGAAGGATTTGGAGGCTGATACGTTAAAGGGCAAAATGAATGAAGACAGGGATTAAGGAATTTATATAATCATCGCAGGTGCGTGGCAATGCTAACTGGTACGCTCAAAACATCACCCACATGGGGGGAACCCAACGCATTTTGGGGGAGGGTGGTGGTGCCAGGCTGCCCTTAGCACACACAAAATGATAGATATGATTTTTAAAAATTATTTTACTTATTTATTTTTGGAGACCGTGGAAGGGAGGGAGAGAAACATCAACATGTGGTTGCCTCTCTCATGCTCCCAACTGGGGACCTGGCCTGCAACCCAGGTATGTGGCCTGGCTGGGAATTGAACCTGTGACACTTTGGTTTGCAGGCTCATGCTCAAAGGACAGACTCAGCCACTGCTAGCCAGGGCAATAGATACAATTTTTAAGTGTTACACTATAATAGGCATCTGAACCGGTTTGGGCAACCTTGTGAGCCTGATGTTACCACTGGTTTCACTGAATAGGGAAATGACAGCATGTGGCAGGGGAAGGCTGTGAACCTTGAGCTGCCTGCTTCCTGGGGGGAGGTGGGGGTGTCCTTGGCCACACACAGACAGATTCTTTAGACTGACCACTTTGCCTCTTTCCTTTAACAGCTTGACTTTTGTCCTGTTTATTTGGACTCACTGGACATTTTTACCTTGTGACTTTCTCAAAGTTCCCTCCCTTCTTGTTCCCTAGTATTGTCGCAATCACGAAGCCAGATATTACCATGTCCGCAGGTAGGAAGAGTGTTGTTATTGTTAGCAGCCGGGCCGGCAGGCAGCCTGGACTTGGTTCTGTGTCATGCCTGCACCACGCGGCTCCTTCCACTCCTCTCGCTTTAATAAAACAGTGTTAACATTGCCCACATTTGTTCTTGGCTCCTGCTACGGAACAGCCTGGCACCGCCCCCCAGCCAAGCGACAGCAGACTCGCAGCCAGGCTGTTTCTAATGTCAGCTCTCCCTGCCCCGCTAACCGCCTCCCACCCCCGCCCCGCGGTGGCCTTCAGCAACCGCACCAACTGTCCCTTTGGAGAGCCGAGGCGGCGGGCAGGGGCGCTGGGGGCGGCTAAGATGAATGCCTGAACCGCCGGTCCTTTGTCCCTTCTTCGGGTTACCCTTCCAACATCTCTGCGGCAATGGAATTTGAATTTCAAAAGGTTTCAAGAACACTTTGCAAACCCGCAATTTCCCAGCAGTTGGGAACCTCTTACAGCCTTCCCTTCAGTCTGCGGCTGGCCCAGCGGATGCTGAACCTGGAAGAGGGGCGCGCCCTGGGGGGGGTCTCAGGAGCGCGCCCCATCTCCTTGCTCACCTGCAGGAGAGCATTCAAACCACCCCGGGGCCCGTTGGTTTCTGAGAAGAACCATCCAATTCTCAGAAAACGGATACCCACGGTGCCTCTGCAGAGAAACACTTCCCAAACTGTGTAGGGATGCTCGTGTAAATACGGAAATGGAGAGTTGGATTAGTGGGTGCAGGGACAAGGAAACATTTATAGAGAAACCTGGGGAGGGTGTTTCTCTTCCCCCTCCCATCCCTGGGGCAGCCTCCGGGGTTGGTGTCTTGGTTGCGACCTATCTCTGGCTAGTTAGGGCGAGTGAGCTTGCCCCAAGGGCTTGGTTTGGTGGGAGTTCCAGCGTGAATTCTGCCTTCAAGGACCATCAAAATAAAGTGTTCCTGTAAGACGCTCTGTCTGCTAGTCAGTTCTCAGAAGAGCTTTGTGCCTCCGGAGGGCCGCTGGCTTCCGCTTACCATTTTCACGAGGGGAAAATGTCCCCGACTTAACTGCACCTTTTTAATTGATGATAAAAACAGGCGAGAACATAGCAAGGGGAACGGTTGGTAATGCTTCACAGCAAGTGGCGAATCGCTGCATATTCATTTGCTTTTCATTGGCCAAGATGAACCCTCTTCTGGTATTAAAACAAATGTGCTGTGAAGTTGCAGAAGACAGGGCTTGACAAGTTTTCCTGGCTGGGGGCCTGGGTAGTTGAGGATGGTGGTAGGGCCAGGCAGCGGTGAGGGTGGGGAGTCAGCTGGAGGAGTGAAGTGGGGACAGTGTTAGCAAAGGCAAGAGCCCTGCAGCACTGAGATGGTCCCTGAAGTAGCGGAAAGAAATGGTTTTATTTAGGCTTTATTTACAAGGTGGGAGGCTTGGATTACAGTGTAGCACCTACAGGAATAATCTGACTGCAGAGTGGCTGTACTCATCATGTAATGCAGTCACTGTGGTAATCCAGAAAAATAGGGCTCAATTGATTGACTTTATGACAGAAGAGAGGAAGTAGTTCACCAGACCTCAGTTGGATTTTACTGCATGACTATCTGGATTTTTAAGTAGCTGGAAGGAAATCTGGCTACATTTTGCATGAACTAAGGAGCATATGCTGTTTCTTCACCCTTCTTATCTTCCTTTGCCTCTTATTATCGCTCATCCTGATTCTGTTGCATACCATTGTCTTTACCTCTCAGTGTTCCCCTTCTGCTTCAGTAAATCTAGACTTGCACAGACTATTCAGCTTCTTTAAAATGGCAGTTTCTTCCTGCCTCAGGACCTTTGCACATACTATTCCTGTTACTCGAGCTGCTCTTTGCCAACTCCTGCTCCTTCCCACATTGCAGGGCTAGCTCCTACTCATTTTTCCAGCCATAATACAGTACTGCCTCTTCAAGGAAGCCTTTCCTGGAACCGTAATTCACATGAGCCCTCCTGCAGAGGCACCTTTCCATCATACATTTTCTTTATAGCAAGTACCACAACTTTAATGAAATCATCACTAGCTGTACCCAGCATAATATGTATAGTTTTATCAGGTCTTAAGAGATACTAATAAAAATTCACAAATTGTGTATTTCCATTACTACATTTCATCATGAAAAATTCACAACACTTTTTGGAGATAATGTTGAGTGAGTTCAGGAATGCCATCCTTGAAAATGGCAGCACAGCGTTCTAGAGTTCTAGATTCTGGGAAGTGTTAAAAAATTTGGTTAGAGTTCTGTCCTTGTGGCCAATTCAGGGGCTCATAAAGTTCTATCACCTCCTTCCCTCAGTGTATTAAGTTCTAAGCAGGTAATGCTTACTGTAAAAATAGGTTATGGATGGTTAACATTTTGTGAAAAATGTTAAAAGGTTGAAGTGAGTGTGTGTGCTTAAAATACTAGGTAATTCTTATGACTAGTTTGTCACTTGTTTTTCACTAATCTTCAGGTGATGTTTCCCCTAGTTTTTGGATCTTTGCTTGTTCTTTGGGTAGAGTGGCCAGAAGAAAACAATATTCAGTTGAACCTCAAGGACATGTGTCATAAACACTTTATACTTTCATCTCCTAGAATTTTCTAGGACTGATCGTTGGTTAATCAAGCCTTTTAAAGCAGTGAATTAATGGAGAGAAAGAAAACATATTTAAATATTAAAAAAATCTTTTATTTATTATTTTTAGAGAGGGGGGAAGGGAGAGAGGCAGAGTGGAAGAGAGACATCAGTGTATGGTTGCCTTTCACCTGCCTCCAGCCATGGATCTGGTTGGAGACCTGGCTGGGGACCTGGTTATGTTGCCCTGGCTGGGAATCGAACCAGTGACCTTTGGGTTCTCAGGCTGGCACCTTATCCACTGTGCCACCAACCAGGGCTAAATATTTTATTTTAAATTAAAACATAAATTTACATCTATTTTCCAATCTTATGATGTAGAAACAGGCTTTTTGTTTGAGTCTGGGTGTACTGACTGAAGTTTTTCAACATGATTCTTGAATCATCACACAAAATACAGTGTGTACATTTTTTACTGTGTGTGTGTGTGTGTGTGTGTGTGTGTGTGTGTGTGTGTGTGTGTTTTGTCAAGAGGACCAAGTGACATTTGGGAAGAATTCAAAAATCAGAATATTTTCTAGTTTATGTATTTCTACCCAATATTTATAGCTAATAAAAATTTTAGTAGCTTGTCTTTATTGCATTTACATAGTTTTCATAGAAACAGCTTTTCACACTCTTATTTTATAAATTTGTGTAATATGTACCAAACTTTAATTACAATAAACTATACAACAGCCATCAATGGGTTTGGAAACAAACACAACAGTGTTGGAAAACTTGTAACATAATTGACAGGAACAGAGGAGCTGAGCATTCAGATAAAGAGTGATCAGCAGACTGTGAGCATCCATCAGGAAGTTTTATAGACTGAAAGAAGAGTTGGTTAACCCCTCAAGCTGTCAGTAGTGGGGTTAAAAAGAATGTCTTCTATGTCTAAATGTTTTTTAAGGTCAGGTGATCTTGACATATAGAAAGTTCTCCAGAGGCAAGAACAGTTCCTGCACGTAGTAGGCACTCAGTCAAATCTGGCTGAATGAATGATTGGCCTCCTAAAATAAAAATTCACTCTCCAGTCCATGGTTTTGCTGATCATTTTCTTTAGGTCACTTTCTACCCCCAACACTTTTTATAAAACCAACTTCATATTTGATTGATTCCATAAGAGCAAGAGCCACAAGGAGCCGCTGTAATAGCCTTAAGTTGAGGCAAGAAATTTTAACTTTTCTTTCTCAGCCAAATAAGCTAACAGTGTGAGGACTGTTTGCCAATCTAGAGATTTTCATTAAAAAAAAAAGTGTCAAATAGTCCCTATATGATGAATAAATGTGACAAATAAAATGTAATAACATTTTAAGTTACAAAAACATTGGCTTTAGTGGTTGAAATTTGCAATATAGCTAAATGAATCAAAAGGAATTTTACAAAGCTTGATTATATCCAAGTTCTTTTGTAGCTCTAAATACTAATATTAGAGAAATGATTCTTGATGCATGTCTCTGAAAATATGAGCAAATATTTCATGAGAAGCTACTGATTGCCTAATGTAGCTACATTTCTACAGGCACATAACGTGTGATCTCTATTTTTAAGAACACCACCCAGTGGACCGTATCAGTTGGACTATAATTATTTTATAAGTCGAGTGAATAAGTGCTATGATGAGAGAGAATGAAAGAATGAGAGAGTTTATTCATCTGGAGAGATTAAAAAAGAGATCTTCTCTGGAGCTACACAATGGGTAGCAACTGAAAAAAAATCACATTTAATTTGTCTGCCTGGGAATATTACCTAGAGATGTTGGCTGGAGTGGGTAGACATTTCTGAAATGCAGAGATGAAAGAACTCAATAACCTGGAAGCTCTGCTCCTCTCTCACCTCTGTCCTTTTTCAGGACCAGACTCTATTTTCTCTTAAGAAAGAATAATAATAATAATGTCAAGACAATTGCCTTCTGTGCCCAAGGTCAAGAATTCCTCCTCATTAGTAGCAAAGGCTGAAGTGCAGACAGATGGGTGGTGGGAAGCTTCCACGCAGAAGCAGCAAATGAAAAACGGGAGGCTTCAAAATCTGCCATAATTTCAAAGTGTGCCGTCATCAGCTGATGCTTGTGGTTTTTTCCAGGCCATCTGTGGAAATGATATTCACTGTGTCTTTTTCTCCCTGGTCTGAGGATGTGGGCTGAGGATAGATAATACCAGCTTTCCCCTTCTGTGAGGTAACTAGCATATCCTCCAAAAACTCATGAGAAATGTCAGAGAGGTTTGCGGTAGAAGAAAATGCATATAATAAGTTTTACTGACAGTAGGCAAGGAAGAATTTATTCTGGAAGGCATATGGGAAAAGCTCTCTTCTTAACTCCAGCATGATTGGTTGTAGTGATGGAAAAGTTGGGTTTTGTCATTAAAACCAGGAGCTCAGTGTACCATGATGTTGATTTTGATCCAAGAGTATCAGCCAGTGTCTTTCATATTGCTCTCCAAAGATTCCCTGAGTGTTGTAAGGAGACTCTACATTTACTTACTGTTTCCAACTCCCGTTTTGACTGTATGCCACTCAGTTACTTACAAGATTTGTTGGTGAACAGAGTGAGCAATGTAGCTTTTAGGGAGAATAAGCATTTTTATGGAGTTGCTGATAATGGAGCCTGTCTCTGGCGAAAAGAATTCTGTTAAAGACAACCTTCTAGGATCATGGGAGAATCTTCAGGAATATAAGTCAGGTAATGTGAAGAATCTATTACCCCGATGGACCATGGTTTTCTGGAAGAATTGTGTTGGTTGTGTAGTGCTGGTTAATTTTCTTTAGTCCACACATTCTGGCCAAACACCAGCATTCAAACAGAAAGGCTCATCAATGTTCTTCAAATGAAGGCCTGATTTGAAGGCTGGTAAATTGCCAGAGAGTCCAGATACATTTACTTTTACATTTTTAATGAAACATCTAGAGAAAAGTCTCAAGGAATCACCAACCTCAAGCTTAGTAATATTTCAGTTCTAGAAACGCTGCCTCTACTTCTAGCTAACTAAGGTCCATGCCAGGCCTATGGAAAAGACCCTAAAGAAATCGCATCTTTGTGAGTAATACCCCACAACTTATGCATATATTTTAAATATGTTTCAATATTACAAAGCAGTAAGATGCTTCTTGGCGCCCCACTGTCTTTCACACGCTGTTATTTCTAGTGTGGCATCCTCTCATTTCACTTCGCCAGGCGTTCAGAATTTTCCAGACTGTTAATCCCTGCCCCCTCTATCTTCACTTTCTTTTCTCCAGGACTGCCCTGGTGAAAGGATTTGATATTATGTGAACTTAAAAAATATATATTTTTAACTTTATTGGGGTGACATTGGTTAATAACATCATATATTTCAAGAGTACAATTCTACAATACATCATCTGTATATTGTATTGGGTGTTTATTGGAGTTCAAATTTCCTAATTTCCTTTCATCACTGTTTACCCCTTTCTACCTGAACCCACCCCCTTTCCCTATAATTAACATACTGTTGTCTGTGTTTATGATATTTTTTCTTAATTCCTTTATCTTTTTTATCCAACCCTTCCCCTCCTCTGACAGTTGTGAGTCTGTTCTCTGTATCTATGAATCTGTCTCTAACTTGTTTGTTTGTTATTTTGTTCATTAGATTCCGTGTATAAGTGAAATCATACAGTAATTGTCTTTCTCTGACTACCATACTTAGCATAATGCATTCCAGGTTGATCCATGCTGCTGCAAAGGGTAAAACTTTCTTCTTTTATTTTACAGTTGAGTATTTTGTTATGTAAATGTACCATAGCTGTTTTGTCCACTCATCTATTGGTGGCATTTGGGCTGCTTCCAAATCTTGGCTATTGTAAATAATGCTGCAATGAACACAGGGGTGCATATATTCTTTTGAATTAGTGTTTTGGGTTTCTTCCGATTAATTCCCAGAAGTGGAATTGCTGGGTCAAAAGGGAACTTCATTTCTAATTTTCTGAGGAAATTCCATGCTGTTTTCCACAATGGCTGCACCAATGTGCATTTCCACTAAAAATGCATGATGGTTCCCTTTTTTCCCACATCCTTGCCAACACTTATTGTTTGTCTATTATTGATGATAGCCCTCCAGATAAGTGTGAAGCGATATATTATGGTTTTAATTTGCATTTGATGATTAGCTATGTTGAAGATCTTTTCATATGCCTATTGGCCATCTGTATGTCCTCTTTGGAGAAGTGTCTATTCAGGGCCTTCTCTCATTTTTTAATTAGATTGTTTGTTTGGGGTATTGAGTTGTTTGAGTCTTTTATAAATTTTGGATATTAACCCCTTATCAGATGTATCACTGGTAGATATGTTCTCCTATTCAGTTGGTTGCGTTTTTATTTTGTCAATGGTTTCCTTTGCTGTGTAAAACCTTTTTAGTTTGATGTAGTTTCATTATTTAATTTTTCCTGAAAAAAATATCAGAAAAAATATTGCTATGAGAAATGTCAAAGTTTACTGCCTATGTTTTCTTCTAGTAGTTTTATGTTTTGAGTATTACATTTAAGTCTGCAATCCATTTTGAGTTTATTCTTGTATAAGGGCTAAGAAGGTACTCTAGTTTCATTTCTTGGCATGTATCTGTTTAATTTTCCAACACCCTTCATTGAATAGACTGTCTTCACTCCATTGTATATTCTTGCCTCTTTTATCAAATATTAACTGACCATATAAGTATGGGTTTATTTCTGAGATCTCTAATCTGTTCTTTTGATTTTTGTGTCTGCTTTTTGCCAGTACAATGCTGTTTTGATTACCATGGCCTTGTAATATCAGATAACATGATTCCATCAACTTTGTTCTTCTTTTGCAAGAAAGAAGAGGTTAGTTGGGGTCTTTTGTGGTTACATATAAAATTTTGAAACATTTTTTCTTTTTCTGTGAAGTATACCATTGGTATTTTGATTAGAATTGTGTTGAATCTATAGATTACTTTGGGTAATATGGATATTTTAATGATGTTAATTCTTCCTATCCATGAACATGATGTATGCTTCCACTTATTAGTATCTTTTTCAGTTTCTTCTTCAGTATCTTATTATTTTCTGAGTACAGGTCTTTTAATTTCTTGGTTAAATTTATTTCTAGGTACTGTACTTCTGTTGCAGTTATAAATAAAATTGTAGTCTTAGTTTTTCTTTCTGATAGTTCATTATTGACTTATAAAAATGCCACCAACTTCTGTGTATTAATTTTGTATCCTGCTGCTTTACGGAATTCATTTATCAGTTATAGTAGTTTTTTGGAGGAGTCTTTAGGGCTTTCTATATACAGTATCATGTCATCTGTCAATAATGATAAGTTTATCTCTTTCTTTTTGATTTGGAAGCCTTTTATTTTTTCTTCTTGTCTGATACTGTGGCTAGGACTTTCAGTACTATGTTGAATAAAAGCTGTGAAAGTGGACATCTCTTAGTTAATTCTGATCTTAAGGGAAGCACTTTTAGTTTTTTCCCATTAAGTATGATGTTCACTATGGGTTTGTCATATGTGACCTTTATTATGTTGAGGTAAGTTCCCCTGTTTGCACATTGCTGAAAGTTTTTATTATAATTAGGTGCTGGATCTTATCAAATGCTTTTTTCTATGTATATTGATGTGATCATGTTGTTTTTATCCTTCATTTTGTTTATGTGGTATATCACATTTACTGATTTGTGAATATTGTACCAACCTTGCATTGCAAGATAAATCCCACTTGATCAGGGTGTATGGTCTTTGTACTATATTGCTAGATCTGGTTTGCTAATAATTTGTTGAGGATTTTTGCCTCTGTATTCATCAGGGATATTGGCCTATAATTTTTTTCTCTGTAGTGTCTTTATCTGGTTTTGGAATTAAGATAATGCTGGCCTCAGAAAATGAGCTTTGAGTTTTCTCTCCTTTCCAACTTTTTGGAATAGTTTGAGAAGGGTAAGTATTATGTCCTTTTTGAATGTTTGGTAAAATTCCCCTGTGAAACCATCCAGTTTAGAACTTTTGTTTACTGGGGGCTTTTTGATTACTGCTTAAATTTCATAGTTGGAATGGGGCTATTTAGATTTTCTGATTTTTTCTGATTCAGTTTTGGAAAATTGCATGTTTCTAGGAATTTATACATTTTGTCCGGGTTGTCCACTTTGTTGACATATAGTTGTTCATAATATTTTAAATAATTCTTTGTATTTCTGTATATGTGCATCTTTTTAATTTTTAAATGTATTTTATTGTTTATGCTATTACAGTTCTACTTTGTTCCCTTTGCCCCCCTTCCACCCAACCTTCCCTCCTTCCAAAATCAGTTCCTTTACTGCTGTCCATGTCCATAGGTTCTTCATATATGTTCTTTGATTAATCCTTTCACCTTCTTTCAATCAGTTCTCACTTCCCTCCTCTCTTCTTGTAGCTTTCAGCCTGTTCCTTGATACCATGCCTCTGATTCTATTTTGCTCATTAGCTTGTTTTGTTCCTTAGATTTCTCTTAATCTAAGGAACCTAAGTGAGGTCCTATGGTATTTGTCTTTCACTTATTTCACTTAGCATAATAGTCTCCATTTCCATCCATGCTGTCACAAAATGAAGGAATTCCTTTTTTCTGCTGCATAGTATTCCACTGTGTAAACGTACCACATTTTTTTTAATCCACTCATTTACTGATGGGCGTTTAGGTTATTTCCAAGTCTTGGCCATTGTAAATAGCTCTGCTATGAACATGTGGGTGCATAAATTCTTTTGAACTGGTATTTTGGGATTCTTTGGCTATATTTCCATTAGTTCCATCTTTAGTTTTTTGAGGACATTCCCCAGTGGCTGTACCAGTCTGCATTCCCACCAACAGTGTATGAGGATTCCCTTTCTCCACATTATCACCAGCAGTTATTATTTGTCCATTTATTGATGATGGCCATTTTGACAGGTATGAAACGATATCTCACTGTGGTTTTAATTTTCATTTTTCTGATAGCTAGTGATATTGAGCATTTTTTCATATATCTATTGGCCATGTGCATGTCCTCCTTGGAGAAGTGTCTATTCAGGTCCTTTGCCCAGTTTGTAGTTGGAATATTTGTCTTCCTGGTATTAAATCATGTAAGTTCTTTATATACGTTGGAGGTTAAACCCTTGTCCCACGTATCATTGGCAAATATGTTGGCCCACCCAGTTGGTCCCCTTTTCATTCTGATTACAGTTTCTTTAGCTATGAAGAAGCTTTTAAAATTTGATGTAGTCCCATTTGGGGTTTTCCCCGTTATTTACCTTGCTTTAGGAGATATATTGGCAAAAAATATTGCTGAGATATCTGAAATTCCACTCTCTATGTCTTCCCCTAGGAACCTTAGGGTGTCATGACTTACATTTAGGTTTTTTATCCATTTTGAGATTATTCTGGTATATGGTATAAGATGGTGGTCTAGTTTCTTTTTCTTTTTTTTCCTTTTCTTCTTCTTTTTCTTCCTTTTTTTTTTTTTTTTTTAATGTACTGGTTGAAGTCTCCCAATACCATTTTTAAAAGAGACTATTTACTCCATTGTATGCTTTTGTCTCCTTTGTCAAATATTAATAGACACTAAAGATATGGGTTCATTTCTGGGTTTTCTATTCTATTTCTATCCCATTGACCTATATGTCTGTTCTTATGCCAATACTGGACCATTTGGGTTACAGTGGCCTTGTAGTATAGTTTGATATCTGGTATTATGATCCCTCCAACTTTGTTCTTTTTTCTCAAGATTGCTAAGGCTACTTGGGGTCTTCTTTGGTTTCATACACATTTTTTGAAAATTTGCTTTAGATTTGTGAAATATGCCATTGGTATCTTAATAAGAACTGCATTGAATCTATAGGTTGCTTTGGGTGGTATGGACTTTTCGATGATGTTAATTCTTCCAATCCATGAACATGGTATATGCTTCCACTCATTTGTGTCTTCCTCAATTTTTTCTTCAGTGTCCTAAG
The DNA here is from genome assembly GCA_004026585.1 of Noctilio leporinus. NCBI lineage: Eukaryota > Metazoa > Chordata > Mammalia > Chiroptera > Noctilionidae > Noctilio > Noctilio leporinus. The sequence continues at coordinate 24,463 of PVIW01004635.1, read as the reverse complement.
TTTTTCAAGTACAAGTCTTTTATTTCCTAGGTACATTATTATTTTGTTGCAATGATAAATGCAATTGTTTTCTTACATATGTGCATCTTGATACAAATTCAAGTGAGTGTGTCATCTGGGACAAGGGGCAAAAATACAGATGGGATGGGGGAAATGTTTATCTTTTCAACAAGTTTAGAAAATAGATACTGTTTTCAATTTTTTGAGTATATACATTCATATAATTTATGAGTTTTCTTTTTGTATCATTTCAGAATTTTTATGCATATAAAAATTCAATATAATTTCTGATCTCTTCCTTTATTCAAAAGGTTGCAAATTATGTACATTGTCTACATTTTACTTTCTTCACTTAATGCATCTTGAAGATCTTTATCAGTATAAAGAAAGTATACGCATTGTTTTTATTGTTATATTCAAATAGAATTTCATTTTATGGGTACATCATAAATTATTTAGTCAGTTTTTTATTTAGAAACATTGAATTATTTTATTCTTTTGCTGTTAAAAATAAGACTGCAATGAAGAACTCTTTCATGATCCAATTTGAATATGTACAAATATATCTGTAGGAAAATTTCCCAGAAATGGAATCTCTAGATCCAAGGGTATATATATTTGTTATTTTGAAATATATTGCCAAATCACCAACAGTTGGATTTGTACCCATCCATACTCCCACAGGGGATGTTTGAGAAGGCCCATATCCCCATAGCCTCAGCCATAACGTATGTTATAATGAAAGGTTTTTAATCCTTATTAAACAAATTTCCAGGATTAGAGAGCTTTTGAGAAAGAAATTTATTTTATATCTAAAAACCCTCTAAATCTTCTCAAACCCCTTCCCTGGGGCAGAAACAACAAAGCAACACTTGCTATGTTTTAGGCATTGAGCCAATAGTTAAGGAAACAAGTATTAAGGTTTATGGAAACTCATCTCTCTTCCCCCCTCCCTTGGAGGTTACCTAGGCCTCTTGCTTTTACACTTCAAAGTAGAAGGTTTATTTACGAAACCTGTCTCCTTTCCATTCTTATATGTGTGATTGCAATTGCCTCCTAACTGCCCACTCCCTGGTCCCTGCAAGCTCTAATCTATTGTCTCCTCTTAAATCATCCTTCTAAGACAGGAATTGAACCTTGTTGCTCTTTCTCATCTTTATGCTCCTCTTGGCTTAAGAGGCAAAGTTCAAATTTTTCAGTTCAGCATTGGAGACCTTATAGCCTCCAATAACCTGCCTCTTCAGCTACTCCTTGGAGCTCACTGCCGGTGGATGGTGTGATTTCCTTCTGTAATTCTCTTCTTTTTCTTCTCTACCTGAAGAAACCTCTCTCATCTAATGCTTTTTAGTTTAAGCACCATCTTCTCTTTTATGTTTTCCCAGAGCTCTGTCCCAAACTGCCATGCCAACTGGAATTAATGTTCACTCCTTCCTGTGATACCTGTACTATTATTTTGTGTGTGTGCTTCCTCTGATCAGCTGTATTTCATTTAATACAGAGACCATTTTTTATTTGTCTTTAGATATTCAGTGCAGAGAAGTGTGTCTGTCAGAGAAACTCAGTAACTTCATTTAATTATTTAATAATAATAATTGGCTGATACAGTTCTGGATTATTTCTGAGATCATATTCTAAAAAGAAATGGTTTTAGTGCCAAGACTGGTGGAAATGGAAATGAATAACCTTGAATTCAATGAGCCTTCTGTTCTGAGTCTGTTTTGTCACAAGTCTGAATTTATAAGTTCAGGCCTGTCAATCTTCCTAAGATCTGGGTAAGACTGTGGATAATGAAGCAGCTTTTCACACAGTGACAGAGAATGGTAAGCCACTCACCCAACCCATTCCTGCTCCAGAGCACAGGGGTCTTCCAGCCTCCCTAAAGTTGGCATGGCCATGGACTGAGTTCAGTCCAATGAAATATAGATAGAAACAATAAATGTCACTTCCAGATCTAACACCTTAAACATTCGTGTGAAATGTCCCACATTTATTCTCTTTTCTCCTCTGCCTGAAAGCAGAAGGTCAGGTTGGAAAAATCAAGTCCTAGAAAACAGTAGAATTTTGTATCATAATCATTGCATGGTAGGCCATTCAACAAGTGTCTAATGCGATTGTAATAGGTTTAAAAAATGAAGTGTTCAGGTGTTCAGCTACTAAGGTCATAAGTTTGTTTGTTATAGCATTTAGCTTATCCTGAAAACACACAATTGCAAATGTGCATGTGCGCGCGCACACACACACACACACACACATCAGGTTTTTTTAGTAGCCCCTGAGATCCTTTCCTAGGGGAAAAAACGTGGTACATGTGCAAATAGAACCAGGTCATAATGGTCCATGTGCAAAGAGAATAGGGCATCCCCTGTTCCCCTCTAGAGCCAGAACTAGAAAATAATCTGCTGGTCTTTCTTGCCACACTGCTGTGTGGCCAGCCTATGAGCAAAGTGGTCAACGACACTCAGTCAAGGGCCAAGAGTCAAGATGCCGGACAGTGCTGAGTGTTGTCATGTTAATAACTACTCACCTTCTCTCCAATCAGTAACCGCTGCTCTTCATGGGCACACAACGCTTTCATTTTGTCTCCACACAGACACCTTCATTCCACAGAAGCTTTTTTTTTTTTTTTGCATAACTTTTTATTTTAGGCCAGTCTTAATTTCACAGAGGAAAACTCATTACACTCAACCCATTATAACCACAAATCCTGCTTCCTTGCTTCAGAACATGGAAAAGAATTTGCCAAGGCATTTTTCAGCATGGCATTGGTCACCTTGTTCCAAGATGACATTTATCAGCATAAATTGATCTAGAAGTCATTTTTAGACTCTGCATTCTTACTTGCAAGCCCCATAGTTACAGTTTCTCTTTTCTTCTATCATACTCATTCCCTAGGAAATACTGTAGTATCCATCCTCATAACTAAAATAATCTATGTGCCATTGACTCTCAAATATGTACCACAAGCTGTCTCTCCTGAACACCAGATGTTTATACCCAACTGACGACTCCATATCTTTAGTTTAATTATATAATAAACATCTCTAACTTTAAATTGAGTTCCTGGTCTTTCCCACTCTCTGAGCCATCTCTAGCTCAGTTGATGGAAACACCATCCTTCCAACTTGCTCAAATCAAACACCTCTGTGTTTTTTTTTTTCCTTTTCCATACCTCACTTTTAGTTGGTCAGCAGCATCCTTGGAGTTTGACCACTTCTCACCACTCTCACTGTGACAACCATCACTATTTCTTCCTGGACCAGTGTAGTAGACTCCTACTCTATCCCTGCTCATTTGCCCAACCCCCTTTAACCTCATAGACTATTCTTAACATGGAATTTGGAATCATCTTGTCAGAATGTAAGGCATATAATGTCAGTCCTCAACCCGTGCCCTTTTATAGCACCCACCTTCATATTAGTCAGGTGAAGTCAGGCTCTGCTGCAGACACAAATGTATCCTCCAAAAGCAGTGGGGTAAGGAAGCAAGGCTTTGTGTTGTACTCAGGAGAAGTCTGATGTAGGTCTGGTGGTTCTAACCATTTCCATTTGGAACACTTAAATTTGAAAGTCATGGCAGTGGAACACAGAGATATAGAGAAGGAACACTGTCTTTTTACTGCATTGGATTAGAAATGACAAATACCTCTTCTGCTCAGAGCTTGGCACACGGTAAAAATCCAACTGTAAAAGAGACTGGGATATGTAGAAGAACACATGGTTAATCTGTGAATTACTGACTCTTTTGTTCATACCACCTCTCTTAGAAGAAGAGAAACTCCTTGACATGAACTACAAAACCTTACAAGAGCTTTCTACCTCTTGCATCTATGTTTCCTCTGTAACTGACTATTATCCTCTTCATCACCACTACTCCAGCCTCATTGGCCTCCTTGCTAACCCTGAGACACGTCAGGTGCTCTGCTGCTCCAGAGACTTTCCCTGCTGTTCGCTCCACCCTGAATGCTCCTCCCCAATCCCCTGCATGCCTCGCTGCCTTATTTCCATCAGATTCCAGATCAAAATTTAGTTTTCAGCACCTGCCCTGAGAGTTCCTGTCTCACTTCCTTGCTGTTTTTCTCCTTATTATGGTATTATCCAACATATATATTTTCCTAAATTAACTTGTTCATTAATTAGTTCTTCCACTAAAATATAAGCTTCCTGAGGTTAGATGTTTTGGTTCAAACATCTTGACAAAGCCTGCCAAACATATAGCATGCAAACAATTATTCAACAAATGAATTAAAAGTCATTTCTTTTAGAATTGTTTTATGCTTTCCTATTATCCTTACTCTCATCTAAAATGATACAATTCTAGGCCTCTAAGTTTAGCTACCCTCGGGCTAGACATAAGCCAACAATTTACAACATATGTCTGTGACAAAACAACAACAACAACAAAAACCTTAAGAAAGTCAATTCAGAGAATGTGTCTTGTTACTGACATAAGTAATGATATGTTGTATGCAGACAGCATCATATTTAATTACTTCTGTCTAACTGTATTCCTATCACTATTGAAATGTAAAATCTTCAGCAACAGTCTTTCCATCATATATTTAACCCAAATCTGATTTAAATGTGTTTCTAGTTTGCTTCCATGCAGAACAGCATCCCCACCCCAACAAGGGTCTAAGCCTTTGAAGACTAAGAAACCCTTTAATCCTACAGCTCTTTATGTCACATCAACTTCTCTAATTTTTTCTTGTAGGTGTAGTTTCACATTCCTAAAATTATTTAAAATCATTTCTGCTGCTTGTTGTTGGGGACAAAAAGCATGTATATGGGCATCGCCTGTTGGAGGCAGGAAGTGAACTCATGATCTAGATTCTTTTCATAAAAATCATTATTCTGTTGGGAGCTGCCCTCATTTAGCGAGGGATGGTTAGCACCTACTGATGGTTTCCTAGCAACAGAGAGCTTTCCTGCAGCTAGGATGAAGGGTCACTTTTGCATCTTCTCTTTATTTTCTCCTCGACTCTATGAGAAGATATCAGCTTGGAAAATTTCTAGAACAGACGCTGTAACACAAAGTTTCTGTGGGAGCAGTCCAGGAGCATGGCTGTGCATCTGAACAGGGAGACAAGGAAGGAAAGGCTGGAGAAAGGAGTCTTGATGAACATGTCAGAGAGGCCAGAAGAATTTTTGGCATGTGGATTCTTGTTGCAGCCCAAGCAGCATGCATTCTTTTAGGGGCCAAGAAAAATGATGTTTTTTCACCATCTTAGAGCTTATTTGGTGGGATAAATAAATCGAATAAAGCAGCACTTTAGACCTCTGCTTTTCTTTAAAAGTCAAATCAACAGATATTTCAAGTCTAAATTCTGTAAGTCTTTTACATAATAGCTATATTTAAATGTTGTTTCTGGTTGCCTCTGTTCCTCTTTGGACAGAGTGGTCTTCTGAAGAGAAATACATCAGTTTTAAGATCCCAGCTAGGTCTGGCTTCATTCTTAGATAACCACCTATTACCTAGGAAACATTGATCAAATACATAACCTCCCAAACTCTCAGCTTCTCATATGAAAATAGGAGTAATATAACTTGTATGGGCAACTCAGCACCACCTTATCACTAGCCCTTTGCCTTTTCTCTTTATTAACTCTTCCCTGATTTAGTTTGGGGTGACAACATGTCTAGCTTTAGAAGAAAAGAAAACCCAACTCAGTTTTCCAGGGTTTCTTGCAGAGTTTCTTATAGTTCTGGCCAATTAGGTATAAACAGAGATCGACTTGGGGGAGCTTCCAGGGAATATATTGTTTTCCTGATATTAAAGAACTAACTCCACTGGAATGAATCTACAACCCCTTCCCAGCCCCCTTCTTCAATACTGAAACTTAGACAAAACACCTCTCAGGGTGGCAACTGGTGAGTAGCCAGGGGCATGAGGACCAACCCCTGAGGCTGGAAGAAAGAGGAGAGGTCAAATCCTTAATGATTCCCTCCAGGGGCTGTATTCCCTGTCTACCTTCAGATGGGCTTTAATAGGATAAAAACAAAATCTCTTTAAAGCCTCTATTTGTTGTTTTCTTGGGTGTTGAGTTTTCTGTGACTTGCCATGGAACTGATACCCTACATGGTAGAGTGGTTGTGAAGATTAGCTCAATATGATGATTTAAGTATCACAAAGAAGGGGTACACAAATAGTTCCTTTGCTTATCATTTCTCTACTTCTATACCATTGATAAGCCACTTTCTGTTTTTCATTTTTACAAAAACTGGCACTCACATCAAAATGAATATAGATTACCTTTGATTGCTTACAACTTGTTTGCCATGATATGTATAGTTCATAATTTCCCCTTGCCCCTCTAATGTTTCCTAAGTAAATATAGGGAGTGTAGGAAATTCTGATTTTATTGCTCTATGGCTTGCTTTGTAATTTGCACAAATTTCTCTCACAGATATTATTCTTCACTTTTAAAATGGGGAAGTTAAACTTGGGCAGCACTTCCCAGAATGTATTTCATGAAATGTTGATAGATGTTTTGTAAGAGAGAGTTCTATGGTTAAATAACCCTGGGACATTTCTTGGAGTGCTATGTACTTTTAAAAAATGCTTCTCTTGAAGGTACACTAAGTATATTAGCTTATTATGGGCTCTGAGAACTGTAACAGGAAGTAGATGTAGTTTTAGTTTACGTAACCAACTCTTCCAAAATTTACTTGACTGCTTAGCACTTTTATTAGCACATATTTTAGACTATATGCTGATCTAGGGTATCTAAGATCCCAATTTTGGCAAGTCAAGATCAATTGATTCCTAAATTTCATCCCAATTCCAACATGCTGAGGTTTTCTGCTTTTTTAACTCCTTGATACTTTTGGAAATTTCCCCCAATTTTTCAAATTCTTACTTCCATTTACTCTAAATACCAAGTTACTTGGAGCAACACATCAATGGGTGGCAAGTTTTATTGAATTCAAGGCAGCCAAGATATCTACCTTTCTCCAGTAGATCCATAATGCTTACAATAAAAGATTGCCCTAAGTAATCTTCATAAGAGAATTATAAAGGGATATTTAAATATTGACCACGTATGCTATCTATAAGTTTTCCTTTATTTTTAAGATCTACAACTCAGTTGGTTCTTTAAAAATAACCTATCTTGAGTCCTAAATCATTACTTCTGTCAACTCAAACACTGAAGTGGTATTTAGTGGATGGTGTGCATAAGCCATCAGTCCATGAGGAAGTGGTGAGCTGGACAATGGTGAAGAGCATTTTCTGTTGATTCTCTCAAAAGTGGCAAGCAGCCAGCCAGTTAGAGTTCTCATCTTTTGTTCTGCTTCAGGACAGTAAAGCACTTTTGGCTTTAATGTGTATCTCTTCAGGAGTTAAATTGATAAAGAAGAGGGTAAACACATACAAATTTATTCCAATATGAGTGCATGTTTTTATACACATAAGAAAAATGTACCAGTGGTGAAGCCTGGGATAGACAAGGTAGGTTACTCCAGGCAATTGTTGCAGGCTGGATAGCGTGCATGGATTGCTTCTTTAGACTCATTAGGTCTCAGGGTGTGAACTTGTTTATTCTAGGGCAGCACTCCACTTTTGTCCTTTATCTTAACCCTGGTCAGATTTTAGGAAATCATTTTATTTTCACCACAGTTGTAACGATCCTATATAAACAAAAAAGGTCCACTTACTTATTTATACTATAAGATGGACTTGACCTGAGAAAAAGGTCCAGTATATGGGGGTTAGTTTCACTCAGAAAACTCAACTGTATATTGGAGACTTTCTTGGTAAGCAAAGATTTCTCTCTTAGGAAAATTAGATGTAAGCAGAGGCAGTTATATCTAAGAAATTACACGGGTGTGAGAACTTTTTGTGAAGGAAATTAATTAATTTATTCATTATTTTATTTACACGTTAGTCAACAATCATTTACTGAGTGTTTACCTTTTCAGTAAGTGTCAAAGAATCTTACCTGTAGAAGCAGAATACTAGTCTGTCTACCAGTGCTTGAGACACACAAGCCAGTAGTGAGAATCTGGTCCTTCCTTTCTTATGATTTCAATTCAATGCACAAAATTCTTATCCTGATAACAAAAATCTTATGATATATTAAAATATTCTAAGTTTTGGCTTATCTTACATTATTTATAATTTAGAGGGGATCTTAAATGATGGGCAATAGAAAGTAGGAAATAACATTTACTTTAAAAATCAGCTATGTTTAAGCCACACTTTAAAACTTATTATAATTAATTGTATTTACTGGATATTAATGCTCATTAATTTCAGTGTTAGAATTACTTTTTTTTTTGTAATAACTTCTTTCCAAGATTCTGGGTCTGAAACTCATAGGTTTCCTATAGCCTGTTGCTTATGTGTTACAGATAGGTCTGTGAAAGGTTTCTCATTTTCAATAAATTAAATTATGCTTTTCAATTGTCTTACAATATCTGTGCAGGGAATCTGGTTTTCAAAAGTATCTCTTATTATCCATCAACTGCCAAGGGATTTTTAACTTCTTGGCTTTATGTCTTTCCCCAGAACTCTTAAACTACATTACTCCTATTCTCTATTTTATTAGGAGGGTGCATGTAAAAAAAATTAAAAAAAAATTGTATGTTCTTTCTTAAAAAGGTTGAAACCTTTTGTAACACAAATAATTTATAGATTTAATAAAATCTGATTTGACTACATTAAGATTTCTTTAAAATAGCCAAGTCTCCATTAGATTATAGGAAATAACATCTTGTCATGTGAATTATTTCTAAATGCTCTGTTTCAGAGATGATAAGCAAGATATTTCAATTGTTATATTGCAAACATATTTTCAAAATAATTAAGAAACTTTATTTACAACTATATTCCCACTGTCTTATTTAATGTTGTTTGCTTCTGAATTTTAACTTAATACATCTTTGATGTTTGAGTTTTTTCCTTCTTCTGGCCCACATTAAAACAAATAGTAATAATTTGTGATGGCTGGAGTTTCTGTAAAAGTTAGGGAAACAGGTCCTGTGGCAGCGCGATCTATATAGGAAAATATCTTGGGGCAAGTTCAGTGGGAAGAGAACTTTTCAGCTCAGTGCCTTTTGCTCTGTTAATCCTTCCCTGCTTTGCTTTTGTAGCTTGAGGGAACTGTTGAAAAAAAATTAAATCATGATTATTTTTTTACTTATGCTTGATAACTTATTTTGAGGATTATCCATACTTTATTAGCGCTTTTTTCTTTACCAAGCTATTTTAGGGCTTTATTACATCCCTATTTTATTTTATTTCATTATGTTGATCTCACAAGCATGTGCATATCTCATTAGTTGAACGTTAGTAATAGAAAATTGGACACATATTAAATAGCTTTGTCTGTTTTCTGACATCACCGCCGAAGCCAGATGCGTAGTTTCCTGACACCAAGCAATTCTTCAGTTCATTAATCTTCTGACATCCACTGGATGTCGTGTAATTCATTTCAACGTTGGCACTAACTACCCGGTCTGGTAAAATGGGAAGAGCTTGGGTCTAGTAGAAATGCACACAGGACCTGGGGTGGAGGTGGGGAAAAGGCTGTGGTTATTTGGGGGTCTATTATTTATAACTTCAACTGGTTCATTCCAGTTCCTGTGTGTAAATGGGAGAAAATAGCTGGGGGAATAGACTGAAACTTTGTTGCTTCTAATCTGGTATTCTGGAACCAACCAAGTTTTTTAGTGTTACCAGAGGCCTATGGGGTTTGCCTAATAGCATTTTTCAATTCCCACTGATTTCCCCCTTTTGTTTTCTACTTTAGGAAGACCATTAAATGAGCGCTCTCTTGCCATATTGGCACTCTCAAGGAAGACTCACAATTGGATTATGTTCCTAGGCAATATAAATCAAATCTGATGGCATGGATACGTTGATGGCTTGAAGTAAGTAAAAAATAAATTAGGAAACAAGAAGGCCTGGGGTAACAAAGATATAAATTTAACATTTAAATCTCCAGAGGTGAAAAACTACAGAAGTTGTTTGGAAAACCTGGCTTAGGTGCTTATAAATGAATGAAAATCGGGAGCAAGGGGAATACATTAGGAGCATGTGAATTTGGTTTACATGTAAGTCCTCATAACTCAGAAGAGAAAGTCTACATGTTTTAAGCAATACCAAAAAGTCCTTTCAAAGGTATGAACACCTCGAAAGAAATCATTTAGAATTTTTAAAAAAGATTTTATTCATTATTTTCAGAGAGAAGAGCAAAGAGGGAAGAAGAAAGTGTATGGTTGCCTTTCACCTGCCTCCAGCTAGGGACCTGGCTGGAGACCTGGTTTGCAACCTGGTTATGTGCCCTGGCTGGGAATTGAACCAGCGACCTTTGGGTTTGCAGGCTGGCACCCATCCACTGAGCCACACCAGCCAGGGCTTAGAATATTTTTAAAAATTTAAATAATAAAATGGATTACTTGTGGCATTTGAAAAGAGAACTTTATATTGAATTTATACAGTCACTAGGCGAGGCAAAGCTTACTACAATGAATTTATTATATTTCTTGCTTTTATTTTTCTTTTATTTCTTGAGGCTACATACACATGATTTGGAATGCCAATGACCTTGGTTATTGGAACTCATGGAAACAAATAGTCTTAAGAATGACACAGGAAAAAGGGTTAGTGGCTTTGGACTCAACTAGTTCTTGAATTGGAGGTTGTTTCTTCAGCAGATGTATGATCTTGGGCAAGTTGCTTGACCTTGACCTCTAAACCTCAGTGCTCCCAACTCAGGGGATTTGGCAAAAATGAAGTGGGATACATTCCTGAACTAAAACCACCATGCCAGGTGACAGCAGCTACCTAATAAATCCAGATTATTAATAGATTCTTCTTTCCTTTCCTCTGAAACTTAAAACTTAACAAAGCAAGATTTTAATTTATGTAAATTTGTCAGAGTTTAGAAAGAAATAGCTCCCTGGTGGCAGAGATAAGGAGGATGATTTTAAAGTTCTACTAAATTAATAAAAGGGTGCATTTCTAATTTGCATAGGTTTCATTCCACTGAAACTTACTCAAAGTTTCCATAGCTCTTGCTCATTCACTCACTATGGACATCTGCTGCTCCTTCTCACATCCTTTTTCTAGGGTATGGGGAGTGGCATCAGGTTTTATATTATTTAAATTGGAATTAAAGGTGCATTGCATTTGGAGTATTTTAGATTTAAGAAGTTTGAATACATTTTGAATGAGTGCTATGGTTTACTTTAATTGTTTATACAAACTTTATTTCTAGGCTCTTTTCATCTTCTTCCTCAAATGTTGTCTTTACTGAGTTCTAGATTTATGGGTCAAGAGTTAGGAAACAAATGGCATAAACTGGTGAAGGACAAAGCTAGTTCCCAAATGATAATTTGGGTGAAGGTGGATAGGGAGGAGCATCTAATTTAGTTTAGTTTACATATAAGTTTCTACCTTCTTTAAAAGGCAAGATGTCTAACTATTTCAATTAACAGTACACAGTTTTTTTCTGACAGCTGTTGGCACTGATGGTTTTGTGTACCCTTTTATGTTACTCTCCTGTGCTGAGAACATCCCAGCATTCACTGTGGGGCTCCTCTGGAGGACCCTGCTTCCATGTAATGAAGAGTCATTGAAGCAACTCTGCCCACTTTGGTCAGATAGGCTGGGTCAAGAGTTGCCAGTAGGGTTTTCAAGTCTGCTCTACCTTACAGATAAAATGATAAAAGGGTCTAGTTTGAAGAAAAGGAAAAAAAGTTTAAGTAACATGTATATTTATAATAGACAAATAAAAAGTAGAAGGAAGGGTAAACAATTTTCCTTCCCCCCCAAAGATAAGTACTGATAAAATAGTTGTGAATTTCTCCCTGGGAAATTTTCCAGGCATTTCAGCGGTATTGGAATGAAAGCTTAGCACCCTGATCAGACTGCGTCAGAATGATAATTTGAGATCAGTGGGAAGGTCTCATGAGGCGGTCAAGAACTTGTCATGGATTCCAGGGAGTTGGCTCATTTCCTTCCACGCTATCCTGGGTCCAAGTTATTTGTCATCTTGTTTCAGGGCCATGAGTAATGCTCACTTTCTTTGCTCTTACCTTATGGCTCTCATCTCTTGAGCACATGCGCACGCTGCTTGTCAGTTGGTTTCCATCAGCTTTGTGTGTGGCCGTGGGGGCTGGCCAGTCCCCTTCGGGCTGGCTGGCTCACACATGGTCCATATGGATTCCAAAGGGTGGAATGATACAGCAAGATAAGACATTAGTAGTGCCAACAGTTCAGGAGACATTTGCCAAAGCCTTTCACTTAGACTAGCTGAAAGGACATTTCTCATTGGACGTCAGATTTCTCAATAAGCCAGGCATGGTTCATGAGAACTGATTTTTTTTTTATCCTCATCTGGGGACATTTTTTCATTGCTTTCAGGGAGAGAGAAAGGGGAAAAGGCATAGGGTTGGAGGGAGGAAGAGAAGGAGGGTTAGAGAAAGGGAGAGGGAGAGAGAGATGTTGATGTGAGAGAGAAACATCAATACGTTGCCTCTTGTATATACCCAGACTGTGGTCAAACCCACAAACTAGGTATGTGTCCTGACCTGGAATCAAACTCTTAACCTTTTAGTGTATGGAAGGACATTCCAACCAACTGAGTCACATTGGCCAGGGAAGAATTGTGATTTGATAGGGCAAGTCCCTTTCTCTCTATGCTAGAGAGGACACAGAGCTGGTTTCTTACAATTGTGGGGTGGACAGACCACTGGAATTTACCGAGAGGTCTGCAGCTAATGGCAGAAAATTTTAAGTAAATAAAGCATGCTGTTCTGGGAGTCACAGGGAAATCTTCAGACTGTGCTTTTCTTCCCAACCTTTTGCTATGAAGAAAGCAGAATCTGAGCAAAAGAGAAAACAAACCCATTGTAATAGAATTGTAATTAAAAACCTTTCCATCTTCGTAACCTTCCTTAATTCAGAATCCTCTCAACTGATAAGCTCAGGGGTAAAACATTTAGAAGTAAGAATATGCTGTGAATAAACAATGTACATTTCTTATTCCTCAGTTGGCGTGCTAAAAATTAGATTTTAGGGATCACAGAAGCTCTAATGCAAGAATATTGTCTCTGATAATTTCATGTTAATCATCTAAGTAAGCCACAAAACAAAGGACAAATGTGTTTGGGGGGTCTGGACAGCAAGGGGGTAACTGAGTAGAGTGAATGAGCTCAAGACCTGACCCCTTCAAAGACTTTCCCTTGCCCAGATTCCACCATATTTTGAAATTGCTTGAATATCCACGTGGATGGTCAATTTAACAATCTGGATTCTCGAGTTATGGAATCCTTTACATTTGCTCATCATCTCCAATTATCTTCAGACTTCTAAAATCTGTGGCTTATGATCTCTCAAAATCGTTTCACATATGACAACTTGTAATAAAAGCCTACTCTCCGACCACTACCTCCTCTCTTAAAAGTTCTCGCACTTAGCCATACCCAAGCCTCTGCTCTTGGATCTTACTGAGACATTCCAAATACTATGTCCTCCATCACCACTACCTACCCAATCCCATCCCATCTGCCTTTCCTTTTCTACAAATTGCCTGGTGCCCATCACTTGAACCATTCTCTTATCATTGATCTTACCCACTTAATTTTCTAATACATCTGCTTCTCAAAGACCAAAATTTAGAATCCCTCTATTATTAGTGTCCACACCTGGATTAAACTCAATTTAAGAGTTAGTGTCATGGTTAAGAACATGAACTTTGTGATCACTCTACCAAGATTCAAATTCCAGTTCACCACCTAACAGAAGTGAGGGTTGGGGCAAATTATTCACTTATTGCAACTCCATTTACTTAATTATATAATAGGAATATATGAGGAGGCAAAATTAATTATTAAAAATTACATATTTATTCTTGCATGTTTAAACTTCAGTCGCCTTCAAAGTACTCTTTATTTGATGCACTACACCTATCCAGGCATTTTTCCAATGCTGAAAATAGTTTTTGAACTCCTCAATTTTGATGCCTTTTAGTGCTTCTGCCATTTTTTGGTTTTACTTCTTCCGCATGGGCAAAACATTTGCCTTTGAGGACTTTTTGCATCCAGAGAAACAAACAAAAAAATCACTTGGTGAGAGATTGAGGAGAAGAGGGAGGGAGGGGTATGGGAGTCATGCTGCTTTTGGTCTAAAACTGCTGAACACTCAGCTCAGTGTGGGCTGATGCCCTTGTAAATCACCCATCATGAAATAGGCAAACACTGAAAGAGCCTTCAAAATGTAATTACTGAAGCTGAATGCAGCCTCTCACAATAATGCCAGCTGGTACACTGATCCTGATGGGTTCCTAGAGCTTTCACCTAGCAGGGGAAACCTGTACTACAAGGGGTCTGCCCTCCAGAAGATAATTCTGTATTTTTACCTCCCCCACTCATAAAAGCAATTGCCTCATGTTCTGTTGTGCCTATTAAATGTCAAGTGTAGAGAGTAGTATTTGGCATGAAACTTCAAACCCATTACCGTCTATCTCACTTTCACAAATGATACTTTTATTTCATAAGTAAACAAAAGCCATTAAGAGAGAGAAACACATTATTGGCTAATTAATTTTTCAATTTGCAGGGTTTGTGATAATCTTCCAGTCATGTATGATGATAACCTTGCTATTGTTCTGTCCATGTTAAAAGGATGAATAGAGTACCATAAAGATTATGAAGTTGGCATTCCCATTATTTAAAGTGATAACATTAATGTGACAAATATGTATTGAGTAGGTATTTGGTTGCAGAAACATAGCTAGGTAAAATGAGGGATAAAGAGTCAAGCAGGATGGATGTCATCAAAGGGACTTAGATTTTTTCCTGAAGGCCTAAATCTTGTCAGCTTTGACTTGATCAAAGCTGCTTCTTATCTTACATTGTCTTTTTCTTTTCTGTATCTTATAAAAATTATCCCCAATGTGTATAACTCCATATGAGACATTTGATACTGAAGCATTCATTAAGGAAAAAATTAAACATGCCTGGATAGTAAATGAAAATGAATTATGTGCACTAAATTGGAGCAGTGATTCTTGCTCTCTTTTTAAAATTCAGTGGTTTAAACAATAAATCCAAGTCCATTGAATTAGAAAATTTTAACTTAGGGGCAAATCAGTTGATATACTTTCCTCATGCACTACAACCCTTATGTCACCTGCAAACTTTACTATTCTCCAAATGATTTACAACAGTGTAAAATGTCAACTCTAAGCAATATGACAAAATATCAAAATTAGGTAAGTCACTCACTGTTTTATGAGCTACAGTGCTTTAAAAAATAGCCTCTTGGTGAGTTCTCTCCACCCCAGCTAATTTATCATTTATTATAGTTGACATATAATATTATATTGCTTTCAGGTGTACAACATAGTGTTTTGACATATATATAGTTTACAATGTTATTCCCATGATAAATCTAGTAACCATATGTCACCATAGGACGTACAAAGTTATTATAATATTATTGATTGTATTCCCTATGCTGTACATTACACAGTGTGGCTTATTTATTTTTGTGATGTAAAAGGATGTGCTCTAAATATATAACATAAGTAAAAATGGTGGAGTAGTGAACTCTAAGACTCCATCTTTCCTCAAAATAGTGAATAAATTAGCAAGACATTGTTAGAATCAACTTGATCAGAACTCTGAAAACTAGCCAAATATTTACAATAAACCAAGATAAAGGTGGCTGAGTCTCCATAGGGGAGCTTTTTAATTTGTTTTGATCCCAACCCTCCTCCCTAGCTCAGGAGTGCCCTTGATGATGGCCCCTTGCCCTCCTGGTGTGGTTGCAGGTGCTGGCTGAAGCAGAGATCTGTTCTTACAGAAAGATGGGTCCTGTCTGGTGGCTTTCTGCAGGACTCTCCCAAAGGGATTGCCTTTCTTTGACCTAATTCAGGACTTTCCCATGATGGGAAAATGGCTATACAGGGACATTTGTTAGAAATTATTAAAGGCAACAGGCCACTTGGGCAAAAAGTAACAGTTAAAGCAAATAATAAATGCATTGAAAAGCATGGAAAGAAAAACGTGAAAACAATATGCTTTAGAGAATAAGGACTTTGAAATGCTCCCATGTATGCTGAAAAATCTGCAAGGCCACATGCGTGCAGTGTAGGGTGTGTACTCAGAAAATATTTGAGAAAGCCCTAAGCCTTGGCCAAACTTGAGACCATGTTCAGGCAGAAAGTGAAGGTTAAGGTAGAGTTATAAACTCCTGAGCTGAGTGTTAAAGGTGTGTCCTGACACATACACAGTTTTTCTGGGAAAAAAAAAAAAAAAATACTGGGGGATTTTCTGGGATGTCTTAGGTATTTAAGGAAATCTCTAACAAACACCTAGTGACCACTGAGTTAATCACTTAACCAAACAGAGGCATCAGAGCTAGGTACCTGACCAAAAATACAGATTTTACAAAATTAGTTGAGGAAACAACATTAGTCACAATAAGCATCAATGACAAACCTTGGAGTTGGTAAGAATCTAATTTCAAGAGTTGTCACATTATAATACTCAAAATGTCCAGTTTTTTTAAAGAAAGGAATTCAAAAAAAAAAAAAAAAAAAAAAAAAAAGAATGCATACTCCATACACTAAAAAAGTAAAAATGTATAGAAAATGTCTCTGAGGAAACCCAGACATTAAACATAGTAGACAAAAACTTTAAATCAATTTTTAAATATGCTCAAAGTGCTAATGAAAACTATGTACAAAGAAAGGAGAGTTGAGAATATTATCTCACCAAATAGAGAATATTAATAACTAGATAGAAATTATAAAAAGAAACCAAGTAGAGATATTAGAGTTAAAAAAATAGCCAAAATAAAATTCACCAGAAAACAGCAGATTTGAGCAGGCAGAATAAAGTACAAGCAAATTTAAATCTAGGTTAATTGATATTATCCAATCTTTAGATAACAAAGAAAAAAGTGAAGAAAAATAAACAGAACCTAAGATACCTGTGAGATACTATCAAGTATACTAAACATAGGCATAATGTTAGTTCTACAAGAAGAAAAGTAAGAGGACCAGAAAGAAAATATATATAAAAAAATAATAACCGAGAACATCCAAAATTTAATTCGCTACCAAAAATCTATATACCTAAGAAACTCGATGAATCTTAAGTATGATAAACTCAAAAGAAAAAAAAAACAAAAAACATTGAAATGTTATCAAACTTATGAGTGTCATACAACAAATAGCAAGAAAGAAGTGATTTGTCAGGTATGACTGATCCTTACTAACAGCAACAGCACATTTCTCATCAGAAATCACAAAAGCCAAGAGAAAGTGAGGTGACATATTCAAGTGCTGGAAAAAAAAATGGTTAAGCAAAAATACTACATCTGGCAAAATTATTTCTTAAAAATGGAGGTAATAAGACATTACTTACTGGATAAAAATAGTTTGTTTCTAATAGACCTGCTCTACAAAAAGTGCTAAAGGATTTCCTTTAGGCTTAAATAAGACACTAGAGTAATTCAAATTTGCATTAAATTAAAAAGTCAAGCTCTGGCTGGTAGCACAGTGGATAAGACACTGGTCTGTGAACCCAAAGGTTGCTGGTTTGATTCCCCAGCCAGGTCCATGGCTGGAAGCAGGTGAAGGGCAACATACATTGATGTTTCTCTCCTCTCCTTTTCTGCCTCTCTCCATTCCTCTCTTTCTGGAAATAATAAATAACATTTTAAAAATTTTTTAAAAGTCAAGAAATTACATAAGTACATATAAAATCAGTATTAATGCATTTCTGGTTAGTAACTTTTGTGCCCATGTGGTTTAAAAAGACTATATAAAATAACTATAAATTTATGTTGATTACAACATAGTCATAAAGATGTAATTTGTAATAATAATAAAAGGTAGGTCATGGAGCTATATAAGAGTATATATATTATATGTTATTGAAACTATGTTAGTATTAATGCAAACTATTACAAATTAAGATAGTTATTGCAATCCCTAGAGAAACCACTAAAATAATTAAAAATATATACAGTATAAAAGAAATAATAAGGCAATCAACTTGCCATACTAAAAAATATTTATCTAAAAAATTGAAAGCAGTAATGAAGAAATTCAGGAAATAAAATTGGTAACATGTAGAAAATATATAGCAAAGTTACAGAAGTTCTTTCTTATTAGTAATTATATTACATGTAAGTGGATTGCACTCTTTAATTAAAAGGCAGAGATTAATAGATGAATTAACAAAAAAGTAAAACTTGGCCTAATTATATATTAAAAGACTCACTTTAGAAAAGTTAAAAGTGAAAGAATGGAAATAGTTATTCCATGTAAATAATAATCAAAAATGAACTAGAGTGACTATATTAATATGAGACAAAATAGGCTTTAAAACAAAAATTGTTACAATAGACAAAGAACTTATATAAGAAAAAAAGGGTCAATATATTAAGAATATATAATAATTATAAATCTATACACACCTAACAACATGATCCCCGTGATATGTGAAGCAAAATTGATAAAATTCAAGGGCAAAATAGTTAGTTCAGCAATAATAGATAGAGAATTTAACACATTACTTTTAATGATAAATTGAAAAATATGAGATTTTAAAATATTATTAACTCTCTAATACTAACAGATATACATACAACACTCCACTTAGTAATAGCAGAGCACGTATTCTTCTCAAGTGCATATGAAATATTCTCCAGGATAGACCATATATTAGGCCACAAAACAAGAATAAACTTTCAAATATTGAAATCAAAGAAAGTATTTTCTCTAAACACAATGGAATAAAATTAGAAATCAGTAACAAAAGAAAATTATAAAAATCTATAAGTATTTGAAAATTAAACAACAAACTCATAACTAGTGAGTTAAAAAGAAATCAGAAAAAAATTAGAAAACACTTTCAGTTGAATGAAAATGAAACACAAGCTATCAACATTTATGTAATTCAGTAAAAGCAAAGCTCAGAGAAAAAATTATAGCTGCGTTGGCTTCAATTAAAAGGAAGCAAGTTCTCAATTTAATAGCTTATTTTTCTTCCTTAAGAGATTAGAAAAAAGTCATACTAAACCTAAAACATACAGAAGGAAGAAAATAATAAAGATATATAAGCCAATATATGAATGAGAGTCAATGAAACCAAAAGTTGGTTCTTTGAAAAGATCATCAAAAGTGACAAGCCTTTAGAGATTGCCCTCTCCCAAAAACCAAGTCTTAAATTACTAAATAAAGAAATGAACGTCGAGATATTATTGCCAGCCTTACAGAAATGTTAGGAATTATGAGGCAATGTTATATACAGTTCTATGCCATCTAATTTAATAACATAGAGAAATTGATAAATTCCTACAGACATGCAAACTACCAAAATTAACTGAAGAAGAAATAGAAAATCAAATAGAACTATATCAAGCAAAGAACTGTAACAAAATCAGTAATCAGAAACTTTCCAGCAAAGAAAAGCTGGACCCATTTTGTTTCACTGGTGAGGTCTATGAAATGCATAAAGAAAAAGTTAATACTATTTTCTCATTTTTTTCCTAAAAAAGTGAGGAGGAGGGTAATACTTCTAAATGCACTTTATAAAGCCAGTATTATCTTAATTCTAAAGTCAGACAAATACATAGCAGAAAAACTAGAGACCAATATCTCTTATAAATATAGGTGCAAAATTCTCAATAAAATAAGCAGCAAACTGAATCCAGCAATATATTTAAAAGATTACACATATTAAGTATTACTTATCCCAGGAATGCAAGGGTGGTTCAACATAGAAAAAATCAATGTAATAAAATGAAAAACAAAGCAAAACAAAACAAAGCAAAAAATATTATCTCAGTCCAAGCAAGAATGAATATATATAACAAAATCCAACCTCTTTAATAATGAGATACACAATGAAAGAAAAATAAAAGAAAACTGCCTTAACCTAATAAAGGAAATTTATAAAAACCCTATAGATAACATCCTACTTAATGGTGAAAGACTGAAACCATCCCCACTAAGATCAGGAATAGAATAAAAATGTTCATATCTATTCAACATTGCCCTGAAAGTTTTATCTAGGGAAATTAAGCAAGAAATAAAAGCCATCCAAATTGGAAAGAAAGAAGTAAAATTATATTTATAGGCAAATGGTATGATTTTATATAAAGAAAATCATGAGAATTATTTAAGAATATTAAAACTAATAAAGAAATTCAACAGATTTTTAAGATTCTGCAAGATCAGCATACAAAATCAGTAGTATTTCTAAGATAAACATAAAAGTTAACAATATTCCTATATGCTAGCAATAAATAATCTGAAAATAAAATTAAGAAACCAATCCAGTTACAATTGCATCAAAATTAATAGAATACTTACAATTATAATTTTTAAGATTTTATTTATTTATTTATACCTTTTTAAAATTGTTCTTTTACAGTTGGCCCAATTATGGAGGTGCAAGAATTATACATTGAAAACTAGAAAAAACATCATTGAAATAAATAGAAAGACATTTTCTTCATTGAGAGAAAGATTCAATATTGTTAAGATGTTTAAAAGAATCTACAGAATCAATGCGATCTTTACCAAAATACCAATAGCAGAAAAGCTGATGGTAAAAATCCTATGGCATTGCAAAGAACCCCAAATTGCTAATCTTGGAAAAGAATAATGTTAGAAGGTGCACACTTCCTACCTTCACAACATGCTATATGCTACTATAATCAAAAGAATGTGGTTCTGGAATCATGGAATCAAGTTGAAAGGCCAGAAATAAACCTATATCTATGGTTTTTGACAAGACCATTCAATGGGTTGGGGATGGGGGAAGAATAGTCTCCTCAACAAATGGTGCTATGACAACTTGATATCCACACACAAAAGAATGAAGCTAGACTCTTATCTTACACCATATACAAAATGTATCTCAAAATCAATCATCCCAAATGTCTGTCAACTGAAAAATGAATACACAAATGTGTTACATTAATGCAATGAAATGAAAAATATATATTTTACAAAATATATATATTTCATTTCATTTCATGTTTATATATATGTAAACATTTCACTTAAAAATTTTTTTATTTATTATTTCCAGAGAGAGGAAGGGGGAGAGGCAGAGAGGGAGAGAAACATCAATGTATGGTTGCTTTTCACCTGCCTCCAGCTATGAACCTGGGTGGAGACCTGGCTTGCAACCTCATTATGTGCCCTGGCTGGGAATCGAACCAGCGACTTTTGGGTTTGCAGGCCGGAGCCTTATCCACTGTGCTACCAGCCAGGGCCCAATGAAATATTTTTCATCCATAAAAGGGATGAAGTCCTGGTACATGCCACAACACAGATGAACTTTGCAAACAGTCCTTAAAATGAGAAAAGGCACAAAAAGTCATAGACAGTAAGATTCTATTCATGAGGGGTGACTGCTCAATGGGTATAAGAATCCTTTTTTTTCTTTTTTAAAGATTTTTATTTATTTATTATTTTTTAGAGAGAGGGGGAGGGAGAGAGGCAGAAAGGAAAGAGATATCAATGTATGGTTGCCTTTCACCTGCCTCCAGCTACAGAGTTGGCTGGAGACCTGGTTTGCAACCTGGTTATGTTGCCCTGGCTGGGAATCAAACCAGTGACTTTTGGGTTTGCAGGCCGGCACCTTATCCACTGTGCCACCAGCCAGGGCGGTATAAGAATCTTTTTGGGGTGATGAAAATGTTCTGGAATTAGTGGAGATGGTTGCACAACTTTGTGAATGTACTGGAAGCCACTGAATTGTGCATTTTGAAGTGGTGAAAATAGTAAATTTTATGTCAGGTCAATATCACCTCCATTGATAAAACAGACACACTCAAAACAGGAATGTTCCAAATAAACAAAAATAATATAATCACCTAAAAATGGCCTCAAATCAGCTAGACTCCTTCTTCTTGAGTTCTAGCCTTCATATGAAAAGACGTTATGTTTCTTCAGTAATGTAGCCTTTGCAGCAGAAGCATGCATCATGCCGCTCTAATTAATTCAATTTCATTGTGACATTACATTTGCAATAGTATATAGATGTGTTTTCAGTTGTCTTGTACTCCTTCCAGATAGCACACCACCATCGTGTATTATGCCAGGAACTGCAATAATTGAATCAATAGTATAATTAAACAGTCCCACTGTAAGTGTATATTTATATACTATGGCCTTGACAAGTAGCTTTTAAAAAGCCTAGAGTTTAATAGTTTTGCGCATCCTTCACAGTTCCTCTGCACCATGGACATGACTGATGAGCACACAATAAGAAATTATGTCTTCTGCAGAATCCATCCTGTATTGGGAGAATTGATTATATTTCCCTGGGGAGGTCAGGTCCCATAACGCAAATGTTAATTAATTTTTTGTATTAAAAGCTAAATACGAAGATTGAATCACTTTTATTCGGAACTTCTTTTAATGAATTCACTGCCCTTTGAACCAAAACAGTTTATCTTTTGGCACATGCATCCGATTAATGAATAAAAACAATTGATTATGCAATCAGCCACGTGGAGTCTCCTTACCAGGTTATAGAGACATGCCGTACGGCTCCTCAGTTGCTAGTAAGCTTAATCTCAGACACTTAGCAGGTTTCCTTCCCTCCATTTTTCTCTTCTTACTCTCTTTTTCCCTTTGAAACATAATTTGAAAAATAAGTCTGGCAGTGAAAATAAGTAGCATCATTTTCTCTCTTAATGCGAGGGCTTAGAATGGAACAGGATTACATGTACTATTTGTTTCAAATATATTGTACTAAAAAAGCCTCATGTCAAACATCATCGTGGCTGTACCGATGATGAAGCAGTCTGTAATTAAACTAGAGAACGGCTAGGATATATTTCACAGGCTTTTTTGTGTTATAAAAATTCATGACTCCAGTGAAAATCACCTCATATGTATTTGACCAGAAATTTCACTGGAAATTGAAGTTAAAATGTAGCAATGGTTATTTGCCATGGACTGGTCTTTGCAATGGTCAGGTTTGTCTGCCAGGCGTGCAGCGTTCTGAAACTCTCTTACGGTCTAGCATTTCTGTATGAGCTACTTTTCAATGTGATGATCCGTACTTTGGTTACCTTTCGATTTAAGTCCAGATTTCTCCCCAGCCTTGGATCCATGCTTTTATTTTCTTGCTGTTCTTGTTTTCTTTCAAAAAAAAAAAATTTTTTTTTTTTTTTTGGTAAGACTGCAATTAGTTTGAAAAATCTCATTAGGCATCAAGTGGGAAAGTCATTAAATGTGCTCATGTGGAAAGCAAGCCATATTTTGAAATCGGCGTTACTTGGAGCGTTGCACTTCAGGGCCCTGGGCTAACTAGGTCATTAGAGGAAACTTCATCAAGGGGTTATCCTTTATTCCTGTGGCAGATATGTGGGCTTCTCTATGTGCATGGATGGTGATAAACCCTTTAGCCCCCCCAATTTTTAATTAATTATCTCCAGGCAATTTTCCTGGGCTTTAATCATTGTTGATGTTTCATAGAGCTTCCTCCCTCGTACCTCTACAGCAGGACCTACCTGAAACAAATGACAACTTGAGTAGGTTTTCTTTCATGTTATTCTTACAACCCATCCTCCACCTCTTTTTTGACATCTTCTCTGACTTTCATTTTTAAAGATTTTATTTATTATTTTTAGAGAGAGGGGAAGGGAGGGAGGCAGAGAGGAAGAGAAACATCAATGTGTGGTTGTCTTCCACCTGCCTCCAGCTACGGACCTGACTGGAGACCTGGTTTGCAACCTGGTTATGTGCTCTGACTGGGAATTGAACCAGCAGCTTTTGGGCTGAAAGACCAGGCAGGCACCTATCCAGTAAGCCACCAGCCAGGGCCCTTCTCTGACTTCTTATCTTGGCACTTAACACCTCCTGTTTCTTTCTCACTCCCAGAATATCTGACTCAGACACATTTCATCCAACAGTTCATGATTAAATGGACGCAGGAGGTTTGACCCCACCCCACCCCACCTTCCAATGCCCCAAGAGGGGACAAATCATAACTTTCCAAAGTGTGGTAATACAAGATGCCCACCTCATGATTTAGAAAACAGGAATCAGATTTCATGGGCTTGACCATAGTATAAAATTGCACATTTTCAAAAACAAGGAGGATAGTAACAGCAACTTTTAATGCTCTATTAATTAAGTATAAGTGTTTTCAGTCCCTTACTGTCTCACTCCAGGGAAGTGAGACTTCTATTGGTAGGTGGGGTCCTAGTGTTGGGTGGGACGAGCTGGAGAAATGGGCAAACGGCAGCCAGTGATCTCAGACAAGTTTATCCACATAATAGAAATTTGAGCCAGAAAGAAGGGCAAGAGACAAGAAAGTCTTAAAAGCTGAGTTGGTGATAATGTGAGGAAGCTTGTAGTAGTGGGGGCGGGGTTATTGGATCAAATGTGGCTTGTGAGTGAAATGAAGAGAGACGAGAATAAGGATTTTTGAGTTTTGCTTTGCACCATAAAGGTACTTTTCCTTAGATTATGTAA